>JAKSZT010053840.1:11043776-11186377 GCA_026826555.1 Tolypeutes matacus | reverse complement strand
AAAACCTAAATAAAATACATGCTGTATTCACTGCTATTAATTGATATTGATTTTACAGTCAATGTTAAAACATGAGGTTCACCTACTACCATGTGAAAACACTATCTTGATTAGTTTTGAAATTAACTAAAATACATGCTTTATTCCCACCTATGTAATGATACTGACTTACAATAAATGTTAAAATACAAGATTCTCCTAGTGCACTGTGAAAACAATAACTTGATTACTTTCAAAAACTATATAAAGTACGTGCTTTATTCACTTCTATGTAGTTATATTGACTTACAAATCAATGTTAAAACATAGGATTTACCTAGTGCACTGTGAAAACAATATCTTGATTAGTTTCATAAACTATCTAAAATTCATGCTTTTTTCACTACAATGCACAGATATTGACCTACAGTGTTAAAACATGTTTCACCTAGTGCACTGTGAAAATACAAACATGTTTAGTTTTGAAAACTAATGAAAATACATGTTTTCTTCACTGTTGTGTACTGCTAGTGGCTTACAAAGTTATAACACAGATTTCACCTAGTGCAATGTTAAAACACTATCTTGAACAGTTTCAAAAACTATATAAAATACATGCTCAAGTCACTCTTATGTAGTGATATTGACTTACAATCAATTTTAAAACACAGGATTCACCTAGTGCACTGTGAAAACATGATATTAATTACTTACTGAAAATTAACTAAAATGCATGCTTTATTCACCACCATGTAATGCTATTGACTTACAATCAATGTTTAAATACAGGATTCCCCTGTGCATGATGAAAGCACTAACTTGATTTGTTTTAAAAACTAATATACATGCTTTATTCACTGTATTGTAGTGATATTTACTTACAATCAATGTTAGAACATAGGATTCATGTAGGTAACTGTGAAAACACTATCTTGTTTAGTTTGAAAAATTAGCACAATTACATGCTTTATTCAATGCTATGTAGTAATATTGACTTATAATCAATGTTAAAAAAACAGGTTTCACCTAGTTTGCAGTAAAAACACTATCTTGATTGGTTTCAAAAACTATGTTTTATACACTAGTATGTAATGATTTTTGACTTAAAATCAATTTTAAAACACAAGATTCATCTAGGGTACTGCGAAAAGACTCTCTTGATTTTTTTCAAAAACTAACCAAACATATGCTTTTTTCAAATTATGTAATGATATTGACTACAATCAATGTTAAAACACAGGCTTCACCAAGGGCACTAAGAAAACATTATCTTGATTACTTTTGAAAACTAACTAAAATAAATGATTTATTCACTGCTATGTAGTTATATTGACTTAAAATCCATGTTAAAACAAAGGATTCACATAGCACACTGGAAAACACTCTCTTGATTAGTTTCATAAACTAACTAAAATACATGTTTGATTCATTGCTATTTAGTGGACTTACAATCAATGTTTTTAAAAAACCAAGTTGAATCTAATGCACTGTGAAGACACTATCCTGATTACTTTCAAAAACTTACTAAAGCGTTATTCACTGCTCTGAATGGATATTGACTTACAATGTTATAACACAGGACTCACCTAGTGCACTGTTTAAACACTATCTTGATTATTTTCAAAAACTATATAAAATATGTGATCTATTCACTGCTCTGTAGTGATATTGACTTATAATCATAGTTAAAACATATGATTCTCCTAGTGCACTATGAAAACGCTGCCTTATTACATTTGAAAAATAACTAAAATACATGCTTTATTCAATGCTATATACTGCAATGTTAAAAAACAGGATTCACATAGCACACTGTGAAAACACTATCTTGATTAGATTTGAATACTAACAAAATGGCATTACTTATTCACTATTATATACTGTATGGGCTTACAAATAATTTTAAAAACAGGATTCACATACTGTACTTTGAATACACTATTTTGATTATTTCTGGAAACTAACTAAAACACATGTTTTTTTTCACAGCTATGTAGTGATATTGACTTACAATAAATGTTAAAACACAGGATTCACCTAGTGCAATGTTCAAACACTATCTTGATTAGTTTTAAAAATGAACTAAAATACATGCTTTATTGCTGTTTTGTACTGATATTGACTTACAATCAATGTGATTACACAGGATTCACACAGTGCTCTGTGAAACACTAGTTTTGTAAGCTATATAAAATATATGCTTTCTTCACTGCTATGTAGTGATATTGACTGATAAACAATGGTAAAACACAGGATTCACATAATGCACTGTGAAAACAATATCTTTATTAGTTTCAAAATCCATGTTTTATTCACTGTTAGTGATATAGACTTGCAATCAATGTTCAAGTACAATTTTTATCTACTGCACTGTGAAACACTATCTTGGTTAGTTTCAAAAAATGGATAAAATTCATGATTTACTCACTGCAATGTAGTGATAATGATTTACAATCAATGTTAACACACAGGATTCACCTAGTGCACTGTGAAAGCACTATATTGAGTAGTTTCAAAAACTGTTCTAAAACGTGCTTTATTCACTATGTACTGATATTGACTTAACAATCAATGTTAAAACACTGGATTCACCAATGAACTGTGAAAACACTACTTTGTTTAATTTCAAAAACTAACTACAATTCATGCTTTAGTCACTGCTATGTTTTGATATTGACTGCAATCAATTTTAAAACAAAGGTTTCACCTACTGCACTGTGAAAGCACTACCTTGATCAGATTTGAATACTAACTAAAATACATGTTTTATTCACTGGTATGTACTGATATTGACTTACAATCAATGTTAAAACACATGACTCACATAGTGATCTATGAAGACACTCGTGATTAGTTCTGAAAACTAAGTAAAACACATACTTTCAACACTGCTATGTACTGATATTGACTTACAATCAATGTTAAAACATATGATTTACCTGGTGCACTGAGAAAACACTATCTTGATTAGTTTTGAAAAGGACCTAAAATATATCTTCTATTCACTGCTATGTCATGATATTGACTTACAACCCATGTTAAAACTCAGGATTCACCAAGTATGGTGTGAAAACACTATCTTGATTAGTTTTTAAAATAAACTAAAATACATGCTCAGGTCATGTCTATGTAGTGATGTTGGTTTACAATCAGTATTAATACAAAGAATTCAGCTAGTGCACTGTGAAAACACTATCCTGATTAGTTTTGGAACCCAAATGAAAAAACATGCTTTATTCACTACTAGGTGCTGAGATTGACTTACAACCAAGGTTAAAACACAGGATTTAGCAATGCACTATGAAAATGCTATCTTCAAAATCTAACTAAAATTTATGTTTTTTTCATTGTTAAGTGGTGGTTTGACTAACAGCCAATGTGAAAATAAAGGATATATCTAATGTACTGTGAAAACACTATGTGGATTGGATTTGAAATCTAACAAAAATACATGCTTTATTCATTTCTATGTACTGATATTGACTTAGAGTCAACGTTAAAACAAAGGATTCACCTAGTGCACTGTAAAAACACTATTTGATTGGTTTCAAAAAAATAACTAAAGCACATGCTTTATTCACTGCTATGTAATGAAACTGAATTTCAATCAATGTTGAAGCACAGGAATCACCTAGTGCACTGCTAAAACACTATTTTCATTAGTTTTGAAAACTAATTAAAATACATGCTTGGCTCACTGCTGTGTAGTGATATTGCTTTATAATCAATGTTAAAACACAGGAATCACCTAATGCACTGTGAAAACACTATCTTCTTTTTTTTTTTTTTTTTAAAGATATTTAGATTACATAAATGTTATTTTTAAAATGTAGGGGCTTCCCATATGCTCCACTCCCTACCCCTCCCACACTTTCCCACATTAACAACATCCTTCCTTAGTGTGGTACATTTGTTACAATTGATGAACACATATTGGAGCATTGCCACTAAGTGTGGATTATAGTTTGCATTATAGTCTAAATTCTCTCCCACATATTTTTGTAAATTATGACAAGATATATAATGGCCTGTATCCATCACTGAAACATCATTCAGGACAATTTTAATATCCCCAAAATGCCACCATATTACACCTATTTTTTAAAAAGATACTTTGGTTACATAAATGTTACATAAAAATAGACAGGAATCCCCTATACCCTACTCTGCCACCTCCCACATTTTCCCACATTAACAACATCCTTCATTAATGTGGTACATTCAGTGCAGTTGATGAACACATTATGAAGCATTGCCACTAAGCATGGATTAAAGTTTACATTGTAGTTTACACTCTCTCCCTCCCAATTCTGGTAGGTTATGGCACGATATATAATGACCTGTATCTGTCATTGCAATGTCATTCAGGACAATTCCCAAGTCCCAAAAAAGCCCCTGTGTTACACCTGTTTTTCCCTCTCCCTTCTCTCAGAACCTCCAGTGACCACTGCATCCACAACAATGATACAGTTTCTTCCAATGTCGGAATCACACTAAGTCTATAGTAGAATACCAGTAAGTCTACTTTAGTCCATAGTTCATTTCCCAATCCTGAGGATTCTGGGATGGTGATGTCTACTCCACCTCTAATTAAGAGGGGGCTGCAATCCATTAGGGCTCATGGATGGGAATCTCTTGCTTGCAGTTGTAGACCATTTTGGTTCCCTGGTATGGTAGTTGTCAAACTTCACCCCCTTGTTAGTTGTCCTGGCTAAGACCAATGAACTGGAGAATAAACTTCTTCAACATTGAAGCCAATGAAATAGCCAAATACAATGAATTAAAAAATGAAATAATGATATCTTTAAAAATAAGAAATAAAATACAAAAAAAAATTTTTAATACAAATATTTGGAATAACAAAAATGATGAAAATATATTTTAAAAAATGTTTTGCATTATGTCTTTCATTAGCCTAAGATCTGTTGTCTTGTATATACAATGACATTTTCTTCTGTTTATTCCCCCAGTGTCTTACTTTTTTCATTTTGTCTTCAAAGAAATTTTAGGTTACAAAAACTCATATACAGAATATAGGGTGTTCCCATATACTCAACATCCTCTCCATTTTCCCCTCTCTCTTATTAATAACATTTTATATGTAGATGGTACATTTCTTGCAATTGATGTACAAATATTGAAACAGCTACTAACCATTGTCAGTGGCTTACATTATGCTTTACATTTTGGACCATACACTTTTATAAATTTTGATGAAATTTAACATGACCTGTATCCATCATGCAAGATCATGTAGAACACCTCCATTGCCACCAAAATGCATCATGTACCATCAATTCTATTCCTCCCTCCCACTCCCCTCAGGGCCAATGGCAACCACCAGGCTTCACTCCTTGAAGATCATGATTCATAGTTACTTGCACAACATTGAGAGCTTGACATACTTGTCTGTCCTCCTCTATTAGGCACTGCCTATGCTCTCGAGAGGCTCCTGCCCCTCTATTTTAGAACATAGCAGGACCCCCCAGGATGGGAGTCCAATACCTTCCTGCTCATTATGTGGGTCTCTACCCACTGATACAACACACTATGACAAGATGAACACTCACACACTCCCTTGAAGCCTACCCAGGTGTGTCCTATCCCAAATGCTCCCCATATCCAACACCTTAAACCAGTAACTGTCCTCTGCCATAAGGTCAAAAGAACATTCCCAATGTTGTAGTCTCAACCACATACCTGCAAATCCCCAGTGTTCACCTGCTCCCTCCCCCAACTCTCCCCCCTGTTCCATGGACTGTCCAACCCACCTGCCCCAACCTAGCCCCCTGACAAGCCAGCACTGACAAACCAAATAATATCATTGCACCACTGTCACCCCACCACTGCACAACTATATCTTTCCACCTTATCTTAGATTTTGCCCACATAGGCATTGGCTTACAATCCTCTCTCTTTCTGTCTCCTGTAAACTTATCTTCCAGATTCTAGCACTGTGAGTCTACTGAATTTGCTTAATGCATATCAGAGAAGTCATGTAATATTGTCCTTCAGTGCCTGGCCTGCTTCACTCAATATAAGGACTTCAAGATTCATCCAAGACTTCCAGGAAGATGGCGGACTAGTAAGACATGGGAATCTCTTCTCCAGAAAAATAGCTAGAGGACAGGCTGAAACAGCCTCGAAAAAGATCTTCTAGGGTTTAGGACAGCAGGTGAAGTGTGCACACCACCCAGAGGAGAGAGGGACAAAAGAGGGAAATCATGACGACAGAACCATGAGTTGGAACCACCAGCAGCAGCTGCTGCTGGCACCCTCCCCCACAGTAAAGACTCTAGAATTCTCAGGCCTCTGGGCCTGTGACTACAGACAAAGAGGGCTCCAGGAATTTACCACCCCAGGAAAGTGGAGAGAGAGGGACACAGCCTAAGCCTGACTCAGGTTCTGACCCACAAATTTGGGCTGTGGCACCCCACAGGCCCTTCCAGGCCAGGAGTGACCACACAGTTGTTTGCCATGGGAGCCCACAAAGGACTGGATAAATCTGACCCTCGCAATCTCCCTCTCTTCTACCCTGGACTAATTGTTGAGGACTCCACAGGAGAGGGGAGAGAAAGCCTGGGGCTGACTCAGCTTTTGACTCACAGGTTTGGTCTGCTGTGTCCCAAGAGCCCTTCCAGGCCAAGTGGGGTTGTGCCTTTGTTAGCCTTGGAGTCTGCAAGGGGCTAAAGATACACAAACCTCCCAATCTCCTCCTCTACTAACAGGGTCTGATTGCTGAGGACTCAGAGGGGAGTGGAAATATTCCCTAGTGGGGAAAAGGGAGGGGGCTGCCAGAGAAGACTGGAGAACTCTCTCAGAAAGTTTGAATTACAAGGCACTTGGCTTCCAGACAGGAAGCTCTATCACATTGATCTGATCTGTGTTGCAACAAATAAACTCTGACCAGGCATTGAATTGAGAGTTGCCAAAAAGCGCCATCTCCTAGCAGACCAAGGAAGTACACATAAGAAAACTGTAAGTATGAAAGGTTTTCCTGGCCTCTATGGCCTCCCTGCCCAGTGCCAAAGGAAGCAACTCTACAACCAATTTCTGGGTCCAGTGCCCAGTTTTGAGCAACCAACAGGACAATCCTAACAAACCAGTTCAAGCCAAAAATCAAAGAGCTGTGGTAACTCACAGCCCCTGCCACTAAATTCCTGTAAAAGAGAAAGAGATTGAGCATACAAGTAAACTAAATCCTAACCAGATGCCTAAACAGCAGCAAAAAATTACAAGCCATACTAAGAAAATAGAAGACATGGCCCAAGAAAAAGATTATAGCAAAGCCCCAGAAGAGACACAGAATTTGAGAGAACTAAGAGTGAGATGCACACAAATTTCCAAAATCAAATTAATGAGTTTAAAGACAATATGGTTAAAGAGATAAACAACATCAAGGAGACACTGATCAAGCACAAAGAAGAATCTGAAATACTGAACAGAAAAGCAACACATCATGAGAATGAAAGACACAATAGGTGAAATAAAAAACACATTAGAGGCATACAACAGCAGACTCGAGATGCTAGAAGAAAGGATAAGTGATACCAAAGACAGAACAGCTAAAATCGAAGAGAGAAAAGAACAGAGAGAGAAAAGAATGGAAAAAATTGAGCATGGGCTCACAGAGTTGAATGACAACACAAAACACAACAACATACATGTGATGGGAGTTCTAGAAGGAGAAGAGAAAGGAAAGGAGACAGAAAGAGTATTTGAGGAAATAATAGTTGAAAATTTCTCAACTCTCACAAAAGAAATGAACTTACATGTCCAAGAAGCACACCGTACCCCAATAAATCCAAATAGACCTAGGCCAAGACACATACTACTCAAAATGTCAAATGTCAAAGATAAAGAGAAAATTCTCAGAGCAGCAAGAGAAAAGCAAACAATCATGTACACGGGACATCCAGTAAGTCTTAGTGCAGCTTTCTCTTCAGAAACAAAGGAGGTGAGAAGACAGTGGTATGATACAATTGGGAAACTGAAAGAGAAAAACTGCCAGCCGAGAATTCTTTATCCAGCTAAACTGTCCTTCAAATATGAAGGTGACTATAAAATATTTACAAACAAACAGAAACTAAGAGAGTTTGCAAAAAAGAATCCACCTTTGCAGGAAATATTAAAGGAAGCCTTAGAACCTGAAAGAAAAAGACAGGAGAGAGTGGCTTAGAGGAACGTACAGAAGAAAGAATAACAGAAAGGATAACCAAAAGAGTAAAAAGACAGACAAAAAGAAGATGACATATGAAAACCAAAGAATAAAATGGAGGAAGTAAATAGTGCATTTACAGTAATATCACTGAATGTAAATGGATTAAACTCCCCAATCAACAGATACAGGCTGATTGAATGAATAAAAAAAACATGAGCCATCCATATGCTGCTTACAAGAAATTCACCTTAGAACCAGGGATACAAACCAGCTGAAAGTGAAAAGTTGGAAAAAGATACTCCACGCGAATAGTAACCAGTAAAGAGCAAGGGTAGCTATACTAATATCAGACAAAACAGACTTTAAATGCAAAAAAGTTATAAGAGGTACAGAAGGCCATTATATATTAATAAAAGGGGTGATCCACCAGGAAGATATAACAGTCATAAATATCTAGGCATCAAACCAAGGTGCCCCAAAATATATGAGACAAATTCTGGCAAAACTGAAGGGACAAATAGACATTTCTACAATAATCATTGGAGACTTCAACACCCCACTCACATCATTAGATAGAACAACTAGACAGAAGATCAACAAGGAAACAGAGAACTTGAATAATATGATAAACAAGTTAGACCCAACAGACATATACAGACTGCTGCATCCAAACTTAGTGGGTTATACATTCTTCTCAAGTGCCCATGGATCCTTCTCCAGGATAGAACACATGTTAGGTCACAATGCAGCTATCAATAAATATAAAAAGATTGAAATTATTCAAAGCACCTTCTCAGATCATAATGCAATGAAACTAGAAATCAATAATAGACAGGAAAAAAGAAAATTCACAACTGTGGAGACTGAACAACACACTCCTAAATAATCGGTGGGTCAAAGAAGAAATTGCAAGTGAAATCAGTAAATATATTGAGAGAAATGAAAATGAGAACACAATGTATCAAAACTTATGGGATATAGCGAAGGCAGTCTTGAGAGCAAAATTTGGGGCCCTAAATGCCTATATTAAAAAACAAGAAAGAGCTAAACTCAAAGATTTGACTGAACAAATACAGAATCTAGAAAAAGAACAGCAAACCAATCCCAAAGCAAGCAGAAGGAAAGAAATAATAAATATTAGAGCAGAAATAAATGAAAATGAGGACAGAAAAACAATAGAGAAAAAAAATAAAACCAAAAGCTGGCTCTTTGAAAAGATCAATAAAATTGACAAACTCCTAGCTAGACGAACAAAGAAAAGAAGAGAGAAGATGCAAATAAATACAATCAGAAAGGAAAGGGGGGAAGTTACAAATGACCCCCCAGAAATAAAAAGAATCATAAGAGGATATTATGAGAAACTATATGCCAAAAAATTAGACAACCTAGATGAAATGGACAAATTTCTAGAAATGCACACCCCACCTACACTGACGCTACAAGAAATACAAAAACTTAACAAACCAATCACATTTAAGGAGATTGAATCCATCATCAAAAATCTCCCAGCAAAGAAAAGTCTAGGAGCAGATGGCTTCACAGGTGAATTCTACCAAGCCTTTCAAAAAGAATTAACAACAATCCTGCTTAAACTCCTCCAAAAAATTGAAGAGGAGGAAAAATTACCCAACACATTTTATGAAGCCAACATCACCCTAATACTAAAACGGGTGAAGATTCTACAAGAAAAGAAACTTACAGACAAATCTCTCTAATGAACATAGATGCAAAAATTCTCAACAAAATACTTGCAAATTGAATCCAACAGCATATCAAAAGACTTATACATCACAACCAAGTGGGATTTATTCCTGGTATGCAAGCCTGGTTCAACATAAGAAAATCCATCAATGTAATACACCACATTAACAGATTGAAGGAAAAATACCACATGATCATCTCAATTGATGCAGAAAAGGCATTCAACAAAATCCAGCATCCTTTTTTGATAAGAACACTTCAAAAGATGGAAATAAAATAAAAATTCCTCAATATGATAAAAGGCATTTTTGAAAAACCCACAGCCAACATCATACTTAATGGGGAAAGGGTGAAAGCTTTTCCTCTAATATCGGGAACTAGACAAGGAACTAGACCACTGTCACCATTGCTATTCAACATTGTACTAGAAGTTCTAGCTAGGGCAATTAGAGAAGAAAAAAAGAAAAATTAAAGGCATCCAAATAGGAAAAGAGGAAGTAAAATTCTCACTGTTTGCGGATGACATGCTCCTATACTTCAAAAATCCTGAAGTATCCACGACAAAGCTACTTGAGCTAATAAATGAGTTCAGCAAAGTGGCAGGATACAAGATCAATACGCAAAAATCAGTAAAGTTTTTGTACACTACCACTGAACAACCTGAGGAGGAAATCAGGGGGGAAATTCCATTTTCAATAGCAACAAAAAGACTCAAATACCTAGGAGTTAATTTAACCAAGGAAGTACAGGACCTATATGCAGAAAACTACAAAACAATGCTAAAAGAAATTTTAAAAGA
Source organism: Tolypeutes matacus (assembly GCA_026826555.1). Taxonomy (NCBI): domain Eukaryota; kingdom Metazoa; phylum Chordata; class Mammalia; order Cingulata; family Chlamyphoridae; genus Tolypeutes; species Tolypeutes matacus. The sequence continues at coordinate 11,175,737 of JAKSZT010053840.1, read as the reverse complement.
CCTAAACAAATGGAAAGACATTCCATGTTCATTGATTGGAAGAACAAATATTGTGAAGACATCAATCTTACCCAAACTGATTTATAGATTCAATGCAATACCAACCAAAATCCCAACAGCTTACTTCACAGAATTAGAGAAGGCGATTACCAAATTCATCTGGAAGGGTAAGTACACCCCGAATATCCAAAAGCATTCTTAAAAAGAAGAGCAACATGGGAGGAATTTCACTGCCTGACCGTGAAACATATTACAAAGCTACAGTGGTCAAAACAGCATGGTACTGTCATAAAGATAGACACATTGATCAATGGATTAGAATTGAGAACCCAAAAATAAACCCCCACCTATACAGTCAACTGATTTCTGACAAACCTACTGAGTCTGTGTTAATGGGAAAAAAACAGTCTCTTCAACAAATGGTGATGGGAGAACTGGATATCTATAACCAAAAGAATGAAAGAGGACCCTTATCTCACCCCCTATACAAGAATCAACTCAAAATGGATCAAAGATCTAAATATAACAGCCAGGACCATAAAACTACTAGAAGAAAATGTAGGGAAACATCTTCAAGACCTTATAGTAGGTGGTGGTTTCTTGGACCTTACACCCAAAGCATGTGCAACAAAAGAAAAAATAGATAAATGGGACCTCCTCAAAATTAAACACTTTTACACCTCACAGGACTTTGTCAAAAGGGTGAAAAGGCAGCCAACTCAATGGGAAAAAAAATTTGGAAATCACATATCTGATAAGGGTTTAATATCCAGGATATATAAAAGGATGGTACAACTGAACAATAAAAAGACAAATGACCCAATTTAAAAATGGGCAAAACACTTGAATAGACATTTCTCCAAAGAAGAAATACAAATGGCAAAAAACATATGAAGAAATGCTCAACATCACTCATGATTAGGGAAATGCAAATCAAAACTATAATGAGATCATTTCACACCTATCAGAATGGCCAGTATTAAAAAGACAGAGCACTACAAGTGTTGGAAAGGATGTGGAGAGATAGGAACACTTCTTCACTGTTGGTGGGAATGTAGAATGGTACAGCCACTATGGAGGACTGTTTGGCAATTCCTAAAGTAGTTGAATATAGACTTGCCAAGTGACACGGCAATACCGCTACTGGGTATATATCCAGAAGAACTGAAAGCAGTGATGCGAACAGACATCTGCACACCGATGTTCATAGCAATATTATTCACCATTGCCAAAAGTGGGAAACATACCAGGTGTCCATCAACAGATGAATGGATAAACAAACTGTGGTATATTCACATGGTGGAATATTATGCAGCTGTAAGAAGAAATGAAGTTGTAAAAGCATATGACAACATGGATGAACCTGGAGGACATTATGTTGATACTGTATGAAATATTGTATGAATGTGTTACTATGAACCAAATATATTGTGTAACATATTATTTGATTCAAAAAAATTTTTATATGTATCCATTACATTTTATTGAGAAATGTATATATTTATTCATATGTGTTTACTTTTCAACTATTAAATGTACAAAATAAAGTAAAAAAAAAAAAAAAAAAAGTCAGGCTGGTGGGTACAGGAGGGGTCTTGGGGCATCTCCAGTCTCTGGCCCCAGCCACTCAGGCCAGCCACCCTGACTCCTAGTTCAAGATTGTCTGTCACAGCTGCAGGGCAGGGAGGGGCAGTTGAAGGATGGTGCCTTCAGAGAAGGGGGAGTTAATAGTTAATGATGGGGGAAATGGATGTGGCTCAAGCAACTGAGCTCCCATCTACTATATAGGAGGTCCTGGGTTCGATACCAGGGCCTTCTGGTGAAAAGCAAGCCGGCCTGTATGGCAAGCTGGCCTATGCAGGAGTGCTGGCCCACACAGGAGTGTTGGTCCATGCAGGAGTGCTGGCCCATGCAGAGAGCTGGAACAGCAAGATGACACAACAAAAAGAGACACAGAGGAGAGACTATAAGAGATGCAGCAGACTAGGGAGGTGAGGTGGTGCAAGAGAATGAGCGCCTCTCTCCCACTCTGGAAGGCCCCAGGATCCGTTCCTGGTACTGTCTAAATAGAAGACAAGCAGACACAGAAGAATACACAGACAGCAGACAGTGAGTGCAAAACAATGGTCGGTGAGCAGGGGAAGATAAATAATAAATAAATCTTAAAAAAAAAAAAGTTTCATCCATGTTATCCATGTGTTAATACTGCATTCCTTCTTACAGCTGAGTATAATATTCCATTATATGTATATATCACAATATGTTTATCCATTCATCTGTTGATGGACATTTAGGTTGTATCCAACTTTTGGCAATAGTGAATAATGCTTTTATGAACATTTGTGTGCATATATCTGTTCATGTTCCTGCTTTCAATTCTGCTGGGTATATACCCAGCAGTGGGATTACTGGATCATATGGCAGTTCTATAGTTAGCTCCTGAGGAACTGCCAAACTGTCCTTCACAATGGCTGCACCATTCTACATTCCCACCAGCAGTGGATAAGTGTTCCCATTCCTCTACATCTTCTACAACACTTGTAGTCCTCTGTTTTTATAATAGCCACCAGTCTAATGAATGTAAGATGATATCTCATTGTAGTTTTGATTTGCCTTTCCCTAATAGCCAGTGATGTTGAGCATCTATTCATGTGCTTTTTCAGCCATTTGTATTTTTTCTTTGGAGAAGTGTCTATTCAAGTCACTTGTCCATTTTTTATTTTTTATTTTATTTTATTTTTTTTTTTTTAAGATTTTATTTATTTATTCATTTATCCCCCCCCTTGCTGCTTGTGCTCGCTGGGTCAGCTAACCACGCCGTGCGGGCGGGCTTGCCTTCACCAGGAGGCCTCGGGAACCGAACCCGGGGCCTCCCATATGGTAAACGGGAGCCCTACTGATTGAGCCACAGCCGCTTCCCACTTGTCCATTTTTTAAATGAGTTGTTTGTTTTTTTATTTTTGAGGTGTAGGATTTCATTATATATCCAGGATAATAGGCTCCTATCAGATATATTGTTACTAAATGTTTTCTCCCATTGGGTATGCTGACTTTTGCTGACTTTTCACTTTCTTGACAAACTCCTTTGAGGTACAAAAGTTTTTAATTTTGAGAAAGTCCCATTTATCTATTTTTTCTTTCATGCTTGTGCTTTGGGTGTGAAGTTCATGAAACCATTACCTATTACATCATCCTGTAGATGTTTCCCTACCTTATCTTCATGGTCTTTATGGTCTTGGCTCTTATATTTATATCTTTGATCATCATCTTGAGTTAATTTTTGTATATGGGGTGACAGTGTCCCTCTCTCATTCTTTTGGATGTGGATATCTAGTTCTACAAGAACCATTTGTTGAAGAGGCCATTCTCTCCCAGTTGAATGGGTTTGGTGGCCTTGTTGAATATCAGATGACTGTACATGTGAAGATCTATATTAGAATGCTCAATTTGATTCCATTTTTCAGTATGTCTATCCTTGTGCCAATATCATGCAGTTTTGACTACTATAGCTTTGTAGTACATTTTAAAGTCAGGGAGTGTGATTTCCTCCAGTATTGTTTTTCTTTTAAATATGTCTTTGTATATCTGGGGCCACTTGCCCTTCCAAATAAATTTCATAGTTAGCTTTTCCAATTCAGTAAAAATGCTGTGTTAATTTTTATTGGGATTGTGTTAAATCTGTAAATCAGTTTGGGTATGATAGACTTCTTAATGTTTAGTCTTCCTATCAATGAACAGGGAATATACTGCCATTTATTCAGGCCTTCTTTGATTTCCTTTTAAAAAATGTTGTGTAGTTTTCTGCATACAAGTCATTTACATATTTAATTAAATTTATTCCTAGGTATTTGATTCTTGTAGTTGCTATTATAAATGAGATTTTTTTTTCTCGATTTCCTCCTCAGATTGCTCATTATTTGTGTATAGAAATGCTACTGATTTTTACACATTAATCTTATAACCTGCCATTTTACTGAACTCATTTATGAGCTCTATAAGCCTTGTAAATTTCTCAGGGCTTTCCTTGTATAGGATCATGTCATCTGCAAATAGTGAAATTTTTACTTCTTCCTTTCCAATTTGGATGCCTTTTATATCTTTTTCTTGCCTAAGTGCTGGGTCAGGCTTCAAGAGAGTGTGTAGTATTCATCTTGTCATAGATTGTTGTATCAGTGGGTAGAGACCCAAATAATGAGTGGGAATGTGTTGAATTCCCATCTTGGGGAGTCCTGCTATGTTCTTAAATAAAGGGGTGGTAGTCTCTGTAGAACATAGGCATTGCCTAATAGGGGAGGACAGACCAGTATGTCAAGCCCTCAATGTTGTTGCAAGTAACTATGAATCTTGTCCTTCAATGAGTTAATCTTGGTGGTTACCATGGGTCCCAAGAGGCAGAGAAGGGAGGAATAGAATAGGTGGAACATGGGTCATTTCAGGGGCAATTGAATTGTTCTACATGATCTTGCAATGATGGATACAGACCATGTTAAATTTCATCTAAATTTGTAAAAGTATATGGTCCAATATGTAAACCATAATATAAATCATTGACCATGGTTAGCAGCAATGTTTCAATATTTGTACAGTTGTAACATATGTACCATCCACATGTAAAATGTTATTAATAGGGAAAAGGAGGAAAGTTACAGAATGTTGGGTATATGGGAATCCACATGACTTTTCTGTAACCTAAAACTTCTTTGAAGACAAAATGAAAAAATAAGGCACTGGAGGAATAAACAAAAGAAAATGTCACTGTGCATACAAGACAACAGATCTTAGAGTAATGAAAGACATGTCAAAATTTTCTTAGTGTTTTTTTAAAATTTTTATATTTTATTCATTATTTTTTAAACTATTATTATTTCATTTTCTTATTAATTGTATTTGGTTATTTTGTTGACTTCGTTTCTGAAGTTTTGGTTCACAGGAGGGTTACAACTGTGGCAGGGGAGGATCATTGGTGTGGGGGGTGAGAAATGGGGGATGCACGGGAGGAGGTTCACCTGGGGCATACATATAAGGAATATGAATGAGTTCAAATGTTCATGGGGCATTGTCATGGTGGGTGGAGAATCATACAATAATCGAAAGAATATCGAATTCCCATCCTGGGGAGTCCTGACACATTTTCTAATGGGACAACAAGAATCCCCTGAGTACAGGGACAGTGACTACTGAAGGAGGGTGGGCTACTGACAGGCCCGTGATATTGATGACTATACTTATGAACCCTTACTTCTGAAATTGAAACTTAGCCTAGTATTATAAAGTGCTTAAGAGTTACCTCCTGAGAGCTTCCTCGTTGCTCAAATGTGACCTCCCTCTAAGCCAAATTCAGCATATAAATGCATTAGCTTCCCCCCAGCAAGAGACATGACTCCCAGGGATGAGCCTCCATGACACTGAGGGATTACTACCAAGCACCAACTAGCAAGGCAACTGGAAAAAAGACCTTGACCAAAAGGAGGAAAGGGTAAAGAAAAATGAATTTTTATGGCTAAGAGACTTCAAAGTGAGTAGGGAAGTCATCCCAGAGGTTACACTAATGTACATCTCAGCCAGATCTCATTGACTGCCTAAGTAAATACTGCTTCAAATAGCAGGACTCCTGAGGGCTCTGGGACATCTAGACACTATAAGCAGGGCAGAGAGCTCAGGAGTTTGGTGGCCTGCCAGTGAGCCCTACTTACAAATTTATGTTCCCCAGTGTGACAGAGCTGGACTCAGTTGTGGTCTCCCTACACATGGCTTTTCTGCCCCTTCTATTTGAACTTACAGTTAGTACTAGAGTTGATAGGTGTTATGTCCAAGAGATTTAAATCTTTGGGCTTTCCATGTGCCAATTGGCTTCTGAATCTTAACAGCACTGCAACACCTGCTCTCCAGTTCATTGGACTCACCCAGGACAACTAACAAGGAGATGATGATGAACTTCCCAAGGAGCAGAGAGGGTCTGCAACTGCAAGCAAGAGAGTTCCATCCATCTGCCCCAAGGGAACTAAGCACCCTCTCAGTTAGAGGTGGGGTGGGCATCACTATCCCAGAATCCTCAGGATTGGGAAATGAGTGATGGACTAGAGTAGACTTCCTGTTACTCTACTATAGACTTATTGTGGTTGTAGCAATGGAAGAACTGTTATCACTGATGTGGAGGCAGTGGCCACTGGAGGTTCTGAGAGGAGAGGGAGGGAAAAATAGGTGTAATATGGGGGGCATTTTGGGGACTTGAGAATTGTCCTGAATAACATTGCAATGACAGGTACAGGCCATTATATATCTTGTCATAACTTACAAAATTGTGTGGCAGAGAGTGTAAACTACAATGTAATCTATAATCCACACTTAGTGGCAATGCTCCAAAATGTGTTCATCAATTGTAACAAATGTACCAGACAAATGAAGGATGCTGTTAATGTGGGGATATGGGTGAGGGGTAGGGAGCAGTAATATGGGAATCTCCCATATTTTTATGTAACATATATGTAATCTATGTATCTTTTTAAAAATGAAAAAGTATATTATTTTTAAAAAGCAATCAAAGAAGACAGTGTGCTTAGCCTGAGTGGACATTTTGGGAGGATCACTGACTTTGTACATGGGAATGGGTGAGAGGTAAAGAGAGGATGCAGAAAGGTAGCCAGGAAGGCAGGTTACAAAATTTTAAGATCTCAGCAGCCACAGTCCTCCTGAGCCTGAGGCTACTTTTTTTAAATAACTTTATTTGAAATCCAAAAATAAAATAACAGGAAAAAGGCAGCTCAACAAGTTATGGAAGCATTCCTCCTAAAAATTTTGTCCAGGCATTTTTATCTCATTTAATTCCAACTAACTCAGTTGTCCCTCTAATATTTAGAAGTATACAGAGATAAACACAGATTAGTTAAATGACATAGTCAAGGTCTCCTTATTAATGAAAAAAAAAAAAGAGAAAAAATTCTTAATCATATTCATATCTCAAAAAACCAAAGTCCATATTCTTATTTTACATTTAGCTTTAATATAGTACCAACTTTGCTTTTGCTACAAAAACATCACAAGGTTACCATTAACTATAGTCTATAAATTACCATAGTTATATTTTCCATGTATCACCACATTCTTAACACCTTGTAGTAGAATATTCCTGTATTCATATTATAAACACAATCTTCATCTACTGCCCAAATAATTGTTATTCATTCCCTATATTATCCTCCAGCTATCCTCCAACTAACATTAATCTCCCCAGACTACTTGTTTTAGCCACAATTACATCCATAAATCAGCAGAGTTCGTTACATTCATTAAAATGTGTTACCATCAAGTCCATCCATTACCACATATTTACATTTGACCTTACTAAACATTCTACATACATCCAGTATCATCTACCCCTTCTTATCTGACATCCCATCTCCTACCAACTTATCCTTCATAGTCCAACTCCATAAGTCTACTCATTGTATTTAGTTCATATCAGTAAGATCATACAATATCCAGCCTGTGGTGTCTGGATAACTTCACTCAACATAATATCCTCAAGGTTCCTCCATGTTGTCATGTGCTTTCCCAATTGATTTCTTCTTACAGCTGAATGATATTCCATCCTATGTATATACCACATCTTGCTTATCCATTCATCAATTAATGGACTCTTAGATTGTTTCCATCTTTTAGCAATTGTGAATAATGCCACTATGAACATTGGTGTGCAAATATCTGTTTGCATCCTTGCTTTCAGTTCTTCTGAATATATTCCTAGTAGTGGGATTGCCAGGTCATACGGCAGGTCTATATTTAATTTCCTGAGTAACTGCCAAATTGTCTTCCACAGAGACTGCACCATTTTACACTCACACCAACAGTGAAAGAGTGTTCCTATTTCTCCACATCTCTTCCTCACTTGTAGTTTTCTCTTTGTATGTTTGGGTGTTTGTTTTAGATAATGGCCATTCAGTATAGTATGAGAAGATCTCTTATTACAGTTTTAATCTGCATTTCCCTAGTAGCCAGTGATGTTGAACATCTTTACAGGCGTCTTTTGGCCTTTTGTATTTCCCTTTCAGAAAAATGTCTATTCAATTCTTTTGCCCATTTTTAAATGGGGTTGTTTGTCATTTTGTCATTAAGTTGTGTGATCTTTTTATATGTGTATGTGTATATATATATATATATATATATATTTTTTTTTTTTTAATTTACTTTATTTATGCCCCCTTCCCTCAGATGGTTCTCTTGTCTGTCTGCTCATTGTTTGCTTACTTTCTCCAGGAGGCACTGGGAACTGAACCTGGGGCCTACCACATGACAGGTGAGGGCACAATGGGCTGAGCCACAGCTGCTTCCCGCAGGCTGCTGCATCTGCTGATTCTTCATTATAGTGGGGTGGGGGGAGTCTAGCTTGTTGCAGTGGGGGCAGCGTCTAGCTTTGTTGCATTGGGAGGCGATGCCTAGCTTTGCTGCATTGGGAGGCAACATCTGCTCATCTTCTTTTAGGAGGCACTGGGACATGAACCTGGGACCTCCCATGTGGTAGGTCCCACACCCACTTCCTGTGTGATTTCTTTATATAACATGGAGATCAATCCCTTATCAGGTATATGATTTCTGAAGATTTTTCCCATTGAGTTGGCCCTCTTCACCTTTTTCACAAAATCATTTAAAATACAAAAAGTATTTCATTTAGAAGGAGTCCCATTTATCTATTTTTTTCTTTTCGGTGTAAAGTCCAAGAAACCACCACAAATGACAAGATCTTGAAGATGTTTCCCTACATTTTTTTCTAGGTGTTTTATGGTTCTAGTTTTTATATTAATGTCCTTGATCCATTTTTAATTAATTTTTGGATAAGGTGTGAAATAAGTGTCCTTTTTCTTTCTTTTAGATATGGTTATCCAGTTTTCCATGCACCATTTGTAGTATAGGCTGTTCTGACCCAGGTGAGTAGATTTGATAATCTTATCAAAAATCACTTGGCCATGTTTGTACAATCCATTCAAAGTGTACACTCAGTGCCTCTCATTTTCATCACAGAGTGTCATCACCTTAGTCAATTTTAGAACGTTTTCATTACTCCAAAAGGAAAAATCCCACATGCTCTTATACCCAGTTTTGTTGTCCCTTAGTATTGAAATAATACCTTCTTGCATTTGCTGCAAAATCTGATAATATTACTGTCAACTAGTGTCCATAAGTTACAGTAGTTGAAATTTTCCCATGTATCACCATATTCTTAGCCATTTTAAAAGAAAAGCATTGTTATATTTACACTAACACAAACTTCATCCACCACAGAAATCACTGTTATACATTGCCAAGATTATTCTCTAGTTTCCTTTCAATTGGCATTTATGTCCACAGACTACCCCTTTTAGCCACAATCACATTTACAAATCATCAGGTTAGTTATACTCACTATAGTGTTACTCTCAACTTTATTCATTTCCACACTTTTACACTTAACCTTATTTATAATGCTATATACATTAAACATCAACTCCCATTCTCAACACAGATTCTATTTCCTATTAACCTATACTCTAGAGTTTACCTCTATACGTTTACTCATCATATTTAGTTCATATTAGTGAGACCATACAATATTTGTCCTTTTGTGTCTGGCTTATTTCACACAAAATAATATACTCTAGGTTGATCCATGTTTTCATATGCATCCTGATATCATTTCTTCTTACAGCTGAATAGTATTCCATTGTGTGTACATACCACATTTTGTTTATACATTCATCGGTTGATGAACCTTGGTCTGGTGCCATATTTTAACAATTGTGCATAATGTTGCTATGAATATCAGTGTGAAAATGTCAGTTTGCATCCTTGCTTTCAGTTCTTCTGAATATATTCCTAGTGGTGGGATTGTTGGATGATATAGCAGTTCTATATTCAGCTTCTTGAGGTACTGCCAAACTGTCTTCCACAAAGGCTGCACCATTCTACATTCCCACCAATAGTTAAGGAGTGATCCTATTTCTCCACATCTATTCCAGTACTTGTAGTTTTGTGTTTTTCAAATAATGGTCATTCTATCAGGTGTGAAATGATATCTTATTTTAGTTTTGATCTGCATCCCCTAATAGCTAGTGATGTTGAGCATATTTTCATGTGCTTTAGCCATTTGTATTTCATCTTTTGAAAAATGTCTATTCAAGTCTTTTGCCCATTTTTAAATTAGGTTACTTGTCTTTTTATCATTGAGTTGCATGATCTCTTTATATACCATGGATATCAAACTCTTATAGTATATGTGGTTTTCAAATATTTTCTCCTATTGAGTAGTCTGACTTTTTACTTTTTTGACAAAGTCTTTTGAAGAATAAGTGTTTAATATTGAGAAGTCCCATTTATCTACTTTTTCTCTTTTTGATCATATTTTGGGTGTAAGGTTTAAGAAACTACTGCGGATGACTTCCAGGAAGATGGTGGACTAGTAAGACACGGGAATCTCTTCTCCAGAAAAATAGCCAGAGGACAGGCTTAAACAGCCCTGAAAAAGATCTTCTAGGGTTTAGGACAGCAGGTGAAGGCTGCACACCATCCAGAGGAGAGAGGGACAAAAAAGGGAAATCATGACAACAGAACCGTGAGTTGGAACCAGCAGCAGCTGCTGCTGCCAACACCCTCCCCCACACTCTTTAGAATTCTTGGGGCTCTGGGCCTATGACTACAGACAAAGGGGACTCCAGGAATCTACCACCCTATGAAAGGGGAGAGAGAGGGACACAGACCAAGGCTGACTCAGGTTCTGACCCACAAATTTGGGCTGCGGTGCCCCATGAGCCCATGAGCCCTTCCAGGCCGGGTGGGACCACACAGTGGTTTGCCATGGGAGCTGGCAAAGGACTGGAGAAATCCAACCCTCCCAATCTCCCTCTTTTCTAGCCTGGACTAATTATTGAGGATCCACAAGAGAGGGGAGAGAGAACCTGTGGTTTGGTCTGCGGTCTGCGGTGTCTCAAGAGCCCGTCCAGGCCGGGTGGGGCTGCACCACTGTTTGCCTTGGAGCCTGCAAGGGGCTAAAGATATACAAACCTCCCAATCTCTTCCTCTACTAACAAGGACCAGTTGTTGAAGACTCAGAGGGGAGAGGAAATATTTCTTAGCTGGGAAAATGGAGGGGGCTGCAAGAGAAAACTGGAGAACTGTCTCAGAAAGTTTGAATTACAAGGCTTTTAGCCTCCAGAGAGGAAGCTCTATCACATTGATCTGGTCTGTGCTGCAACAAATACACTCTAACCAGGCATTGAATTGACAGCTGCCAAGAGCACCATCTCCTGGCAGACCAAGGAAGTGCACATAAGAAAATTAAAAATAAGTAGGAGAGGCTTTTCCTGGCCTGTATAGTCTACCTGCCCAAGGTCTTATGAAGCAACTCTACAACCAATTACCAGGTCCAGTGCCCAATTTTGAGCAACCAGCAAGACAATCCTAACAATCTAGGTTGAGCCAAAAATCAAAAAGCTGTGGTAACTCACACCCTCCTGCCACTAAATCCCTATAAAAGAGAAAGAGATTGAGCATCTGAGTAAACTACATCCTAGCCAGATGCCTAACCACCAGCAAAAACTCACTGGTCATACTAAGAAAATAGAAGACATGGCCCAAGAAAAAGAATACATCAAAGTCCCAGAAGAGATGCAGGATTTGAGAGAAATAATCAATGAGATGAGCACAAATTTCAAAATCAAATTAATGAGTTGAAAGACAATATAGTTAAAGAGATAAATGACATCAAGAAGACATTGAGTGAACACAAAGAAAAATTTGAAATCCTGAACAAAAAAGCGACAGAGCTCATGGGAATGAAAGACACAATAGGTGAGGTCAAAAACATATTTGAGGCATACAACAGCAGACTCGAAGTGAAAGAAGAAAGAATAAGTGATACTGAGGACAGAGCAGCTAAAATTGAAGAGAGAAAAGAATGGAAAAAAATGAGCATGGGCTCATAGAGTTGAGTGACAACACAAAATACAACAACATACATGTCATGGGAGTTCCAGAAGGAGAAGAGAAGGGAAAGGGGGCAGAAGGAGTATTTGAGGAAATAATAGCTGAAAATTTTCCAACTCTCACATGTCCAAGAAGCACACCATACCCCAATCAGAATAAATCTGAATAGACCTACTCCTAGGTACATACTACTCGGAACATCAAATGACAAAGATAAAGAGAAAATTCTCAGAGCAACAAGAGAGAAGCAAACCATCACATACACGGGATGCCCAGTAAGACCTACCACAGATTTCTCTTCAGAAACCATGCAGGTGATAAGACAGTGGTATGATACAATTAGGATACTGAAAGAGAAAAACTGCCAGCTGTGAATTCTTTATCGAGCAAAATTGTCCTTCAAATATGAAGGTAAATGTAAAATATTCACAAACAGAAACTAAGAAAGGTTGTAAAAAAGAATCCATCTTTTCAGGAAATTTAAAGGAAGACTTAGTAGCTGAGATAAAAACACAGGAGAGAGAGGTGTGGAGTAGAGTATAGAAGAAAGAATCGCAGAAGAGATAACCAGAAGAATAAAAAAGACAAAAATACGATATGACATATGAAAACCAAAGAATAAAATGGTGGAAGTAAATAATGCATTTACAGTAATAGCATTTAATGTGAATGGATTAAACTCCCCAATCAAAAGATACAGACTGAGAGAATGGATTTTAAAAAGCATGAACCATTCATATGCTGCTTACAAGAAACTCACCTTACACCCAGGGATACAAGCCAATTGAAAGTGAAAGGTTGGAAAAAGATACTCCACCCAAATAGTAACCAAAAAAGAGCAGAGGTAGCTATACTAATATCAGACTAAATAGATTTTAAATGCAAAAATGTTATAAAAGAAGCAGAAGGCCATAATATATTAATAAAAGAGACAACCCAACAGGAAGATATAACAGTCATAAATATCTATGCACCTAACCAGGGTGCCCCAAAATACATGAGACAAACTCTGGGAAAACTGAAGGGAGAAATAGACATCACTACAATAATCACTGGTAACTTCAACACCCCACTCACATCATTAGATAGAACAACTACATAGAAGATCAACAAGGAAACAGAGAACTTGAACAATATGATAAACAAGTTAGACCTAACAGACATATACAGAATGCTGAATCCAAACTCAGTGGGTTGTACATTGTTCCTGAGTGCCCAGGTATCTTTCTCCAGGATAGGCCACATGTTAGGGCACAATGCAGCTCTCAATATAAAACACCTTCTCAGATCATAATGGAATGAAACTGGAAAACAATACTAGACAGGAAAAAAGTAAATGTGCAAATGTGTGTAGCCTAAACAACACACTCCTAAATAATCAGTGTGTCAAAGAAGAAATTGCAAGTGAAATCGGTAAATATATTGAGGCAAATGAAAATGAGAATACAATTTATCAAAATTTATAGGATACAGCAAAGGCAGTCTTAAGAGGGAAAATTTATACCCTTAAACACCGATATTAAAAAAGAAGGGGAGTAGATGTGGCTCAAGAGGTTGGGCATCCATCTGCCACATAGAGGGACCTGGGTTCGATTCCCAGGACCTCCTGGTAAAATAAAAAATACATAGAAGGTGTGCAGGCGGCCAGGTCTTTGCACAGCCTGCCACCAGGCTCATGCACAGCAAGCCAGGCCCCACTAAGCCACACAGCAAGATGATCACACAGCAGGAGAGAGGCACAAGGGAGAGCCAAGATGAGACGCTCCGAAAGCCAGGAACTGAGGTGGCGCAGGTGGCAGAAGGCCTCTCTCCCACATTGAAGTTACGCAGGATCAAATCCCGGTGAAGACTGGAGGAGAAGGATGAGAAGAAAGGGCAGGAAAGAGACACAGAGAATTACCCAGTGAATGGACACAGACAGCAAGTGGGGTCATGGAGAACAGAAAGAAACAGTATGCCTTTAAGAAGTTTCTGAAGCAGTGAGTTATGATAGGAAAAGAATGTATGATCTGCGTCCAAGCAGAAAACCACCAAGGGCAGTAATGTGCAAACAGTGGAGATGATCCAGACAAGACATATCGGTTCCCATGACAGGTTCTCGATAGTTACTAACTAAAGATAAGTAGTTATGCTAAAAATATAATCGTGTACTAAACAAACACATGCACAGTAATGAATCCTTTATTTAACTTCTTGCAATAAAAGCCAGGATGGGAAGCAAGCCAGGGCTCTTCTCCTTTATGGTGGAGGGTCCCATTACCCCATCTTTCTTTCATATAAAGTCTCATTTCATTTTATCCGCAGCACCGTCTTCACAGTACCTGTTCTAGAATTCCAACAACTGGCACCCGAACAGGGACCTGAAGGTGAATTTTCTTCTTCTCCTGTATCAGTGTCAGAATCAGAATCAGTGTCACGGACCGGAGAGCATGGAAAGCGCAAACTTCAATCAGATGGTAAGTGTTATTTCATTTCATCTCCGGAACATCAGGGTAATGGGGAATCAGCAGTCACATTTTGATGAGTATATCAGTGTTGCATAGGTTTTTTAAAAGTACGGGAGTACCTGTTAAACTTTCCTCTTTTGAAGAACTCTTCTATCTAGTTAGAAAACATTGTTACTGGTTTCAGCCTAAAGGGCATAATATTCTTAATTTAAAACAATGGAAATTAGTGATAAAAGCCTTAAGGCAAGCATATCAGAAGGGAGAGTCCATTCCTTTGCATGTTTGGTCTCTTTGCAATCTTATTACTCTGGCCCTTGAGGCTCTTCAAACAGAATCTAGTGAGCCCTCCAAAAATGTGGAGGGGGAGGATTCTGTCCCTGATCGGCTTGAAGCCGATTTACATTTGTATGACAATGAATGTTCTGAAAGTAACCATCCAGAGCCTCATACAGAGGCTTGTGTTGCTGTGGCTACCACAAGGGGTCACTACAGCACTTTTCAAGCTATTAACCCTTCAGCTCCAGCTGTCAACGTTAACCCTTCAGTTCCAGCTGCAGATGTTGATGTGCCTAAAGAGACTTCCCTTAACCCGCCATTTGCCCCAGCATTTAACCCACAGTCAAGTCCCCTAAACCCTTTTTTTGAGCCATTTTAGATCCTCCTAAAGCATCTGTGAAAATTCATTTACCACAAACTGCACTCATGAAAAGCATAGCACAAGCATTTACTGGCATTGCCATTAAAGGGTCGCAAAACCTGTTTTAACTGAGGAAAGGCTGGTCATTATCAAAAAGATTGTAAAAAGCAGCCCTCTCCAACAGCACCACCTGTTCAAAATTCACAACGGATTAATGTTAATTTTGCTCCCAGAAATTCTGGGCAAACTTATGCGCCACCACCTAGAGAAGTGCCGGCCTGGACTTTGCCACTACCAAAAAATTAATACTTGAGAAACAAAATAAAATCTGTCTAGCCAATTCAGGAGTAAAAGGGACTATTCCAAAAAATTTTGTAAGATTAATATTGGGAAGATCTAGCATTAGTTGCAGGGGCATCACTATTCTGCCAAAGAGTTAACTAAAATAAGGAAAACATTCTAGCAGCAACTTTGTAAACCTTCTACTGCCTACTTAAGGATAAGGCTGTGGGATTATAGAGGCTAATAAAATTAAACCACTGGAAAAGGAAAAAAAAACACAAAAACTTGGCAATACAGTTTCCAGAAAAATTCTCAAAAAGCAGTAAAATCAAAGATGTATGTTTCTATTGATGTGTTGTAACTTGTTTTGTGTTTGTCTGTTTTTCAGTGTATTTTGATACCTCAGGATGGTAATATTAGATTGATAAATGAAAATTATTATAAGACCTCTATTCAAATGGCCAAAATTAAATAAGCACTTATATTAATAACTAAATATGTGTATTAATTTAAAATAATAAAAATAGCTATAATAAAAAAATCATTATTCTAACAAGTTTGTTTAATGTTGATGGTAATTGTTTGTTGTCAGAAGTTTGCTTGGAAACGGTTTCCAAAATCATTGTGGTAACTTAAGTATGGAAGGTATATAGAATGTGCTTTTATTGTTAAGGAAAAGAAAGTAATTTTATCCCAAGGTAAAATGACTAGTTATTAAGACAAAGTTAAAGTTTTATTCTTTCTCAAAGTTTCTCAAGTCATTAATCTGTTTTAGTAAGTTTACAGAGTTTTTCTCCTGAATAATCAGTATGCAAAAAAGAAAGTCTGTTTTATCAAAGTAGCTTCTTTTTTTTTTTTTTTTTTTTAATGTGTGCAGAATTTTTTTTTATTTATTTATTTATTTTTATTATGGGTAAAAATCAAAATTCTCACAATACATACAAACATTTGCATAATGATATATAAATATATGTGCATATATGTGTATTTGCTTACAAAAATGTTATTTATATATATATATATACATATATTTTAAGAGGTGCTTAGATTACCCAAAATATTACACGGAACCCACTGGGATTCCCATGTTGCCCACCTCCCACACCTCCCACCACATCCCACACAAACATCTCCCACAAGTGTGGCCCACCAACCTCAATGAACTTACACATCCTGGAGCCTTGCCACCAACCATAGACCACAGTTCACACTGTAGACCACACTCTCTCCCACTCAGTTCTGAGTGGTGTGTGCTGATTTAAAATGGCCTACATCCATTGCCACAACAGTACTCAGGACAACCTCCAACTCCCAAAGAAGCCACTGTATTTCAACTGCTCATCCCCTCCCTACCCAAAAACTGTCAAGTATCAAAGTAGCTTCTTAAACTTTATCATTTCCTTGAAGAAACAAGTTTTATCACTTTGAAAAGAACATAATGTTCAAACCTGCTTTCTCAAAAAGTAACTCTTTATATCAAACTGTTACAAATGATTTGGTCTGTTACCTAGAAGAAGATAAAATACTGAAAATAGTTAAGTTCATTTGATATATTATAAGATGAATAAAGTATTTAAAACTATTGTACAAGTAAAATAAATTTTCTAACCTTATAACAATTAAAGTTGTATGAATAAAAAGTTCATATGAATACTTAAAAAGTGAATAAAATTTCTGGAAATTTAATCATGTTTCAGTATAATATGAAATAAAAGTATAATGTTATTAATAATAATTTTAATTATTTTAAAATATAATATGTGTCACAGAAACTACCTCTCTGCCTAAAAATCAAAAGGCAAATGCTTTAACTTAAGTTTATCTGATTTACCCCACCTCTGCTAAAAAAAAAAAAAAAAAAAAAAAAAACAAGTCTATAACTACAAAAAGAAAGCAGCCATTAGAGACTGCCCAGGGGTAGTGCATAACAGTAAATTATAGTAAATTAAAATTACACCACTGCAATATGCAGCAGCCCCAAATATTACCAGTTTGTTACAAAAAATTAATCTTCTTAAACAAGTCAGCCAGCTCACATTCCCCTTTCTGTAAAATAGCCAACAATAAATCAAGTTTATATTCAACACTGTGAGCTACAGCCCCAATTCTAATTATAATATTAACAACAAAACCAATGCAGGTATTAAAATTAGAAGTTAATATATTGCCCCACAGCCCAAATAGGAAATACTAATTTGTTTTTACCTATGCCCCAAACTATACAAAATAAAGGAATTAAGGTCATTCTATTCATGCTACTAAGAATCTTAAATGCATAAGAAATAAAAGTTTATTCATTGGATGTCTGCTAGTTAAAACTCTTATTATTGTTTGTTGTTACATAATCTACTGTAGTTATGAATTATGTATAACATACTTAAACACTAATCAATACTTAAATACTTAAGTAATTTAATAACTTGTATGTTACACATGAACATATTTTATTAAATGTATATGTAAATCTTTTGTTTTGAGTTTGGACAGTCCTGTAACCAAATGTATTAAGAAAAAGGTTGGTGAGTATTGTTCAAACCTAAAAGTAAAACATCATGCAGAAAACTTTGTTAATCAACAAACCAATGCCTTACTAGTTAACACTTTTCATATTTCAGGAAAAATATTGAAAATTAAAATAGTAAGCACATCAAGGATGTTTTGTAACAAATTAAAAAAGATAAAGTGCATTTCAAAGGGTGTTGTATTCCCCCCTGGGGGAGCTGGCCACTCTCCCAGGGATTGATGCATACACCTTAAAATATACTGCCCAGGGAGTGTAGTGTTCCTTCCTGAGGAGGCTGGCCCCTTCCTCAGGAATTAGCAAAATACTCACAAGTTGGCATCTATAGTATCAAATTCATTAATCCTAAACACAGTCAACCAAAACTCTAGTATCAGTTGCTAATTCAACACTTCCCAGCTAAAAGCTAAATATTGGTAAGTATATATATAAGATTGCTCTATTTATCTGTCATTCTGTAACTTTGTTCAATATTAACTTAATCTTTTAATTGATTATGTTATTCATGTTTCTCACTCTAATTGTCAGTATAAGTTTATTAAACTAAATATACATATTAACATTTGTCTTGAATCTATCCAGGACTCTAGCCAAAAATAAGCCAAGTATATCAGTGTGTCTCCTCGTTTGCTAAGCATGTGAATGTATGTATACATATCATAAAATATTGGAATATAACAGTTGAACCCCTGTTTATAAACAATCCTTCACTTATTTTATATTCTTTCAATTATTAACAAAAATTCACTAACAATATCAATAAAAGGTCCTGCCACAAGAAATGTTCAATACACCCACCATGTGTCAATATTATGTCTTTAAGTCTTTACGCCTTACTCATTCTGCCTTCCCACAAGCATGTATTTATCCTCATTGCAGCCCCCTCAAAAACACTTTTAACACAACTCTATAAACATCTCCAAAATTCTCTTACCCAAGTAAATAACCCCAAGGGTCAAGCTATTGTTGAAAAAAGTAATCACATCCTAAAATTAAAAGTTACAAAAACAAAAAAGGGGAAATGGTGAGGTTTGAGAACAATTATATCAAGCATTATTTACAAAAAAATTTCTAAACCGAAGATCAGAATCAGATACATCAGCAGCAGAGCATTTCTGGCAAAAATCAGGCAAAAATACAGAAACAAATATTAGACAACTAGTTTATTGGAAGATTGAAGATAATAATCAATGGGAGAAGGCTGAAGTTAAGTTAGGATATGAGGTCGAGATTTTACTCTTATCATTACAGATAAAGGAGACCAGCTTTGGGTCCCGTCCAGACGTCTGAAACCTAGATATGAACAAGCTGAAGAAGCTGACACAAGAAGCAGAAAAGATGGTAACTTTTAAAAGGCAGAATGTCACTCTAACACAGTTATTTCTTGCTATGCTTACCTTGACCACCATAGAAGTAAGTAGTGCACCTTCACATAATTATACATATTGGGCTTATATTACTAATCCACCCCTTCTGGAATTGTTGACCAGGGGGGAGTGAATCCTACCCTGTTTATATTAATCAGTCTTTTCATTTTCCTGGGCCCATTGATTCTCACCTTCCTCTAAAACCTGAGGAGGAAGGGAAATTTATTGAAAATTTAACTCTGCCTTTTCTTGAATGACCTATCTGCATAGGATCCATTGATCCATGTATACAGCCCCAAAATCATAGTATGGTTATAACTGAAAGAAATCAAACTGAAATTTATATTCTTATATTCCCTTCTCTACCCTATCTACCAAAAGATATGATAAATCATACATGTCCAGTATCAAATAGATTACAAAGTGATAAATGGCATACATGCCATGTTTCATGTGAGGTTGTGCTCTTTAATGATTCCTATGGAATTGTAAAGGATTGGGCCCTTATGAGGATACCAAAACCTAATGAAGACACAACCATAAATTGGACAATTAATAATTCAAGAAAAATGACTAATGAAAGCTATCCTTATTTTTGGAATTTTGGGGACAACATAAGTAGAAATATATCACTAAATTGGACTTATCAGGGAAGACTTATCCCACAACCTTGGAATGATGCAATTAATAAAACTCAAACCTATTTATGGAAGGTCTTTTTAGGAATCAGACCTACTTTTGAGTGGCAAGGTAATAAAACCAAATCCAACATATCCTTGGTAAAGAAGTCAACTCAATTTCTCAATTTATAGGAGCGGGCACAATAACTTATAGCAATATTAGTTGTCTCAATTGTTCCCTATATACTTGTATAAAAAATTCCTACATAAAAGAAAATCAGACCCTCTTTTTAGCTCATAGACAAATAGGATTATGGCTTCCAGTTCGAATGTCAGGATATTGGCAACAACTCCCAGAATCCCAAATTTTATGACATTTTCTTGATAATTATCTAAAAAGAACAAAGAGAGTAATAAGTCTCATTATCATGGGAATATTAGGTTTAATTGGAATTATTACTGCTGCAGCAGTTGCTGGTACTGCTTTACATCAAGGAGTACAAGCACAACAATATGTTAAAAATGGCATAAAAATGCAAGTGAGATGTGGCATAGTCAATCACATATAGATCTAGAGTTGAATAATAGAATGAATGATTTAGAAACTGCACTAGTACATTTAGGAAATCAAATATATAATTTAAACCTGTTAAGAAGTCTTAAATGTGATTGGAATGAAAGGACCTACTGCATTACTCCCTTGCCATGTAATAATAGTGAACATGATTAGGAAGAAGTGAAAAATCATTTAATAGGATATAAACATAATATTTCTCTAGATATTCTTGAATTATAAAAGAAGGCATTGATCTCAAAATGAATTGCAGGAAACACCAGGTGCTGAATTTTGGAATGAGCTATCCCAAAATTTGAATACAATAAATCCATTTCATTGGTGGAAGAAGTCCATCCAATTGTTTTTTTGGATGATGTTGGGAGTATTGATAGTTGTCATTATCATAATGTGTATAATGCACCAGTGCTTGCTCAATTATTTGCAAAATAAAAATAAACATAATAGTTTGTTGAGCACTTTTATGTTAAAGGAAATATCACAGAACTCAAATAGTAATAGTAAAAGCATAAGATAAACATGGCTTTCCCTTTGTTTTATACTGCTTAATATTGAAAAACTTTAACTTAATTTTGTATTTTCTCATATAGTCCTCTGAAGCCAACAGTAAATCTTCCGAGAATTAATACAATGGAAACTTAAAAGGCCATTTACTACTCTGTAGAGATTTAATAGTTTGATTGCTAGAATAGCATGCTGAAGGAAAGAAATAAACTCTAATCGGTGATATATATATATATATATATATATTTCTTATACTCTGGAATTCTTGTGTCTTTCTGGCCATGATGGGTATTCAGGGTGCTGATAAACTTAGATCTTTCTCTGATTACTGACTCTTGCCAAAAGTCGTGGAAACATAACACACCTGTTAGGTGCAGAAGCATGGAAACATAGTACACTTAAGAAATCCTGATTGGTTGCAGAGGATGACTGGATAGTCAATAACGGGTAAGATTCCTCAAGGGAGGGACAACCTAAGACAGGCACAGTCAATGGGGACCATCAGGAAAATCAGAGGGCCTATGGTGGTAGGATCCATAGGGCAACTGCTGAAACAACTACCTTGTTTCCCATGAGTCATCCTGTACAGAGATCAGCAATTGTCAGAAACCTGGTGTTGTCACAAGCCATCTTTAAGATACAAGAATTCTAAAATTGAGCTATTTTAGTAAAAAAATTAAAAGGGGGGAAATGATGGAGAACAGAAAGAAACAGTATGCCTTTAAGAAGTTTCTGAAGCACTGAGTTATGATAAGAAAAGAAAGTATGATCTGTGTCCAAGCAGAAAACCACCAAGGACAAACGTGCAAACAGTGGAGATGACCTAGACAAACACATCAGTTCCCATGACAGGTTCTCGATAGTTACTAAGTAAAGATAAGTAGTTATGCTAAAATATAATCATGTTTAAACAAACGCATTCGCAGTAATGAATCCTTTGTTTAACCTCTTGCAATAAAAGCCAGCATGGAAAGCAAGCCAGGGCTCTTCTACTTTATGGTGGAGGGTCCCCTGACCCCATCTTTCTTTCATATAAAGTCTTATTTCATTTCATCTGCGGCACTGTCTTCACAGTACTTGTTCCAGAATTCCAACAGTGGGGAAGGGGGGGTTAAATGGATAAAGAAATCTTTAAAGAAAGAAGAAGAAAAAAGAGCTAAACTCAAAGATTTAACTGAATAACTAGAGAAACTAGAAAAAGAACAGCAAACCAATCCTAAAGCAAGCAGAAGGAAAGAAATATTAAGATTAGAACTAAATAAATGAAATTGAGAGCAAAATAACAATAGAGAAATTTAACAAAATAAAAAGCTGGTTCTTTGAGAAGATCAATAAAATTGACAAACCCCTACCTAGAATAACAAAAAAAGAGAGAGAGAGATGCAAATAAATACAATCAGAAATAAAGGGGGGGAGGGTCGGATGTGGCTCAACTGGTTGGGCGTCCGTCTCCCATATGGAGGGACCCGGGTTCGATCCCCGGGACCTCCCGGTAAAAAACAAATAAAACTTCCCTCCTTGCTGTTATCAGAATTAATTAAAAAAAATTTTTTTTAAATGCAAAAAATAAAAAAATAAAAATAAATAAAGGGGGGAAATTACAACTGACCCCACAGAAATAAAAAGAATCATAAGAGGATATTATGAAAAACTGTATGCAAACAAACTAGACAACCTAAAGGAAATGGACAAATTCCTAGAAATGCACAAACTACCTACACCGATGCTACAAGAAATATAATAACTTAAACCAATCACATTTAAAGATATTGAATTCATCATCAAAAATCTCCCAGCAAAGAAAAGTCCAGGGCCAGATAGCTTCACAGGTGAATTCTACTAAGCATTTTGAAAAGAATTAACACCAATCTTGTTTAAACTCTTCCAAAAAATTGAAGAGGAAGGAAAATTACCCAACACACTTTATGAAGCCAACATCACCCTAATACCAAAGCCACATAAAGATACACAAGAAAAGAAAATTACAGACCAATCTCTCTAATGAGCAGAGATGCAAAAATTCTCAACAAAATACTTGCAAACTGAATCCAACAGCATATCAAAAGACTTATACATCATGACCAACTGGGATTTATTTCTGGTATGCAAGGGAGGTTCAACATAAGAAAATCAATCAACATAATACACCATATTAACAAAAAAGGAATAAAAAAAGTCCTCAGTGTGATAAAAGGCATATATGAAAAACCCACAGACAACAGCGTACTCAATGGGGAAAAGTTGAAAGCTTTCCCTCTAAGATCAGGAAGAAGACAAGGATGCCCACTGTCACCATTGTTATTCAATATTGTACTAGAAGATCTAGCTAGGGCAATCAGACAAAGAAAAAATTAAAGGCATCCAAATAGGAAAAGAGGAAGTAAAACACTCATTATTTGCAGATGACATGATCCTGTATTTTAAAAATTCTGAAGTATCCACAACAAAGCTACTTGAGCAAAGTGGCAGGATACAAGATCAACGTTCAAAAATCAGTAATGTTTTTGCACACTGGTACTGAACAATCTGAGGAGGAAATCAGGGAGAAAATTCCATTTACAATAGCAACACAAAGACTCAAATACCTAGGAATTAGTTTAACCAAAGAAGTACAGGACCTATAGTCAGAAAACTACAAAACAATGCTAAAAGAAATCAATGAAGACCTAAACAAATGGAAAAACATTCCATGTTCACGGATTGGAAGACTAAATATTGTGAAGATGTCAATCTTACCCAAACTGATTTATAGATTCAATGCAATACCAATCAAAATCCCAACAGCTTACTTTACAGAACTAGAAAAGGCAATTAACAAATTCATTTGAGAGGGAAAATGCAACTGAATAGCCAAAAAACATTTTTAAAAAGAATAGCAACATGGGAGGAATTTCTCTGCCTGACCTTGAAACATTACCAAGCTACAGTGTTCAAAACAGCATGGTATTGGCATTTGAATAGACACATTGATCAGTGGAATAGAATTGAGAATCCAGAAATAAGCCCTTACCTATATCACCAGCTGGTTTTTGACAAACCCACCAAGCCCATGTGCTGGGACCAATGGTGCTGGGACAACTGGATATCTATAACCAAAACAATGAAAGAGGGCCCCTATCTCACTCCCTATACAAGAATCGACTCAAAATGGATCAAAGGCCTAGATATAAAAGCCAGAACCATAAAACTACTAAAAGAAAATGTAGGGAAACATCTTCAAGACCTTATAGTAGGTGAGGTTTCTTGGACCTTACACCCAAATTATGTGCAACAAAAGAAAAAAAAAATAGATAAATTGGACCTCCTCAAAATTAAACACTTTTACACTTCACAAGACTTTATGAAATGGTGAAAAGCCAACTAACTCAATGGAAGGAAATATTTGGAAATCACATATCCAATAAGGGTTTAATAATCCAGGATATACAAAGCAATGTTACAACACAACAATAAAAAGACAAATGACCCAATTAAAAAATGGGCAAAAGACTTGAATAGACATTTGTCCAAAGAAAAAATACAAATGAAAAAAAAAAAACACATGAAAAAATGCTCAACATCACTAATGATTAGGGAAATGCAAATCAAAACTACAATGAGATATCATTTCACACGTATAAGAATGGCCACTACTAAAAAGACAGAATCTAAGCACCTCTTAAAATATATGTATATATATATATATATATAAAAATAACATTTTTGTAAGCAAATACACATATATGCATATATATTTATATATCATTTTGCAAATGTTTGTATGTATTGTGAGAATTTTGATTTTTACCTACAATAAAAATAAATTAAAAAAAAAAGAGAAAACTTCAAGTGTTGGAGAGGATGTGGAGAGACAGGAACACTTATTCACTGTTGGTAGGAATGCAGAATGGTATATCCACTGTGGAGGACTGTTTGGCAGTTCCTAAAGAAGTTGAATATAGACTTGCCACATGACCCTGAAATACCACTACCAGGTATATACCCAGAAGAACTGAGAGCAGTGACACAAATAGACATCTGTACATTTATGTTAATAGCAACATTATTCACAATTGCCAAGAGTTGGAAACAACCCAGGTGTCCATCAACTGGTGAATGGATAAGCAAACTGTGGTGTGTTCACATGATGGAAATGAAATTGTAAAGCATATGACAACATGGATGAACCTGGAGGACATTACGTTGAGTGAAGCTAGCCAGACACAAAAGGACATTGTGTAATATGAACCAAATATATTGTGTAACATATTGTGTGATTCAAAAAAAATTTTTTATCTGTATCCAGTACATTTACTTGAGAAATGTATGTTTTTATTCAACTGCATTTTTTTATTTTTAAATTATTGTTTATATTTTCAATTATTAAATGTACAAAATAAAGTTAAAAAAAGAAATGAGTGAGCAAAAGCTTCAAATTTGCAACTTAAATGGCACATGAATGATGTGTTTCTATGTGTGCTCAGAAAGAAAATCTTGCTTCATGCAGCCACAGACTTGAGATTTCTGAAAAACAGATTCAGAATCTTATAGTACATTAGCAGAGTTTTGTAAGAAACTAAAATCTCACCCTTGCAGGATGTCTGCTGTTAAAGTGAGGACATTGATTGGAAAGGAATGGAACCCTGAGGATTGAGATGGAAACATATGGGTTGATAATGATATTGGTGGGGACATTGAAACCCTAAATTCTGCTGAGACTTTGCCAGATAAACCTGTGGTGGTCTGCCCTGTAAAGACTACACAATGTCAAGCATGTATCACTCAGCCCTCAGCCTGCCCCAGGGAATCTGGACCTCCTCTCAGCTCTGAGGCAGGTACCAGCCAAACTCCAGCATGTACAGCTCAATTTACACTGTGCCCTGTGAAGTGTGCCTTCCAATCCCTGCCTAAAGAGATTAAGCCTGTCTCACCAGATGACAATGCAAAGGAATGCCCTGAGGTAGTAGCTTGCAAGACATTTCTAATCCTTCTTCATACCCACCCCTACCGCCCTTCTTCTCTTTGAGACCTATTACTAGACTAAAATCACAAGCCCCCAAAGGTGAAGTACAAAGTGTGACCCATGAGGAAGTACACTATACTCTAAAAGAACTGCATGACCCACCAAAGTTCTGTGTGCTGGCAGTGGAATCATCCTATCCAGCAGTGGGGGTGAGAGGGTCTGAGGCTGATGAAAAGGGGCTGGCCTTGGAGCCAGACAAGCTGAAGCCCCCAGGCCAGGTCTACATTTAAGGGGCCAAAGGGGCCTCTTTCAAAGTGGGCGTCTCTAGTCCAGATGATGGTGTAGAGGGTGTTGTTTACCCAGCTCTCTTCGCTGTGGCTTTAAAAGAATACTTGAATGACCTCGCTTCTAGCCATGAAAGTTGCATAATCATTCTGTTCTGTATTGTCAGTTTTTAAAGATTGTTTGCTAAGTCATGAGTAGGAAGATGTTTTGCCACAAATATGAGTGTATTTGTTGTTTCCTGACTTTAAGCAATGCAGACCCAGGCAATAAATGGCACTTTGGAGAAAAAAAGAAAAAGAATTACATGAGTTTTCCAAATTATATAGGCAGAAATCAGGGGAATATGTGTGGGAATGGATACTATGGGTATGGGTTAATGGTGGAAGGAATGTAAAGTTGGATCAGGCTGAAGTTATTGATATGGGCCCACTAGCAGAAATTCTGGCTTCAACACTGTAGCTCAAGATGTTAGAAAGGGCTCTAATAGTTTGTTTGGGTGGCTAACTGAAACATAGACCCAAAGATGGCCTAGAATGTCTGAGGTTGAGATGCTTAATTTACCCTGGTATACAATATGAGAGGGAATTCAATGGCTTAGAGAGATTGGAATGCTGGAATGGATTTACCATTTAACACCTGCCCACCCACCCCAGGAATGTCCAGAGGACACACCTTTAACCAGGACTGTGAGAAATAAATTTGTAAGACTAAGTCCATGTTTCCTGAAGAGCTCTGTGGTTGCTCTTCTCTGTAGTCCAGATATTCCTGTGGGAACTGCTGTCACGGAACTAGAATCCTTAAACATGGGGATGATCAGTTCTTGGGCTGGTAAAAGCCAAGTATCAGCAGTTAATCACCAAAGACAAGGTGGTTCTGGCTACCACAGTAAAAGGCAGACTCAAAGCAGCAATCAAGAGTCTGAGTCACATAAATCTATGGCATTGGTTAATAGATCCTGGGGTACCTAGAAGTGAAATACATGGGCAGTCTACTTAATTCCTATTTGACCTGTATAAGCAGAAGAGTTCTAGGTCAAGTGAACAAAACCCTAACTTGAAGTACAGACATAGAGAATCACAGCCCCTTAATCAAGTCCCAGACTTGAGACAGTTTATGGACCTGGAGCCCCTTGAATGAGGAGAGGGCCAGGTCCCCTTGGGGAACCTGTTACACTGTCAAAAATTTATACTGTTAATCTTCTGCCTAGCTTTCCCCCAAAGAGACCTATGTCCTTTTACCAGAGTAACTGTGAATTGGGGAAAAGGAAATGATCAGACATTTTAGGGATTATTAGACACTGGCTCAGAAGTGACAAAAACTCCAGGAGACCCAAAACATCACTGTGGTCCACCAGTCAGATTAGGGGCTTATAGAGGTCAGATGGTTGATAGAGTTTTAGCTCAGGTCCATCTCACATCAGTCCAGTGTGTACCCGGATTCATTTGGTTGTTACTTCTCCAGATCCAAAATGCATAATTGGAATAGACATACTCAGTAACTGTCAGAATCCCCACACTGGATCCTTGACTTGTGGAGTGGAGTGAGAGCTATTATGGTAGGAAAGGCCAAGTAGAAGCCACTAGAACTTCCCCTACCTAGCAAAATAGTAAATCAAAAGCAATACCAGATTGCTGGAGGGATTGCAGAGAGCAGTGCCACCATCAAGGATTTGAAAGATGTAGTGGTGGTGATTCCTACCACATCCCCATTCAACTCTCCTATTTGGCCTGTGCAGAAAACAGATGGGTCTTGGAGGATGACAGTAGATTATCACACACTTAACCAGGTGATGACTCCAATCACAGCTGCTTGTCCCAGCAGTTTGAAATAACTATTATTGCTTGAACAAATCAACACATCTCCGGGTGACTACTATGCAGCTATCAACTGGCAAATGCTTTTTTCTCAATTGCCATTTGTAATGACCACCAGAAACAGTTTGCTTTCAGCTGGCAAGGCCAGCAATATACCTTCTCTGTCCTGCCTCGGCTATATCAACTCTCCAGCCATATGTCATAATATTGTCTGCAGGGACCTTGATCATCTCTTCCTCCCACAAAACATCACACTGGTCCATTATATTGATGTTACCATGTTGATTGGACCTAATGAGCAAGAAGTATCAATGACTCTAGACTTATTGCCAAGGCATTTGTGTGAGAGGATAGGAGATAAATCCAACAAAAATACAGGGGCCTTCTACCTCAGTGAAATTTCTAGGTGTCCAGTGGTGTGGGGTATGTTGAGATATCCCTTCTAAAGTGAAGGATAAGTTATTGTATCTGGGCCCTTCTATGACAAAAGAAAAAAAAAAAAAAAGAGGCACAATGCTTAGTTGGTCTCTTCAGATTTTGGAGACAATCTATTCCTCATTTGGGTGTGCTACTCCAGCCTACTTACAGAGTGACCAGAAAAGCTGCTAGTTTTAATTGGGGACTGGAACAAGAGGAGGCCCTGTGACAGGTCCAGGCTGCTGTGCAAGCTGCACTGCCACTTGGGCCATATGACCCAGCAGATCCAATGGTGCTGAAAGTGTCCA
This sequence comes from Tolypeutes matacus, assembly GCA_026826555.1. Lineage (NCBI taxonomy): Eukaryota > Metazoa > Chordata > Mammalia > Cingulata > Chlamyphoridae > Tolypeutes > Tolypeutes matacus. The sequence goes on along the minus strand of JAKSZT010053840.1, from coordinate 11,147,067 downwards.
TGGCAAATAGAGATGCTGTTTGGAGCCTTTGGGAAGCTCCTTTAAGAGATTTACAACACAGACCCTTATAATGTTGTAGCAAAGCTCTGCCATCCTTTGCAGATAACTACTGTCCTTTTGAGAAACAGCTTTTGGCCTGCTATGGGGCCTTAGTAGAGTCTAAATGCTTAACCATGGGCCACCAAGTTACCATGAGACCTGAATTGCCTATCACGAGCTGGGTATTGTCTGACCCACCAAACTATAAAGTTGTGCATGCACAAAAGCATTCCATAATAAAGTAGAAGTGGTATATATGAGATAGGGCTTGAGCAGGTCCTGAAGGCACAAGTAAGTTACATGAGGAAGTAGCCTAAATGCCCATGGTCACCACTTCTGCCATGTTACATACTATTTCCTAGTCCACAGCTATGGCCTCTTGGAGGAGTTTCTTACAATTGGTTGGCTGAGGAAGAGAAAACTCAGGCCTGGTTTAGAGATGATTCTGTATGATATGCAGGTAACACCTGAAAGTGGACAGCTGCAGCACTGCAGCCCCTTTCTGGGACATCCTTGAAGGACAGTGGTGAGGGCAAATCCTCCCAGAGGGCAGAACTTCAAGCAGTGCACCTGGTTGTTCATTTTTCTTGGAAGAAGAAATGGCCAGAGGTGTGTTTGTACACTGATTGACAGGCTAATGGTTTGGCTGGTTGGTCAGGAACTTGGAAGGAATATTATTGGAAAATTGGTGACAAAGAGGTCTGGGGAACAAGTATGTGGATAGACCTTTCTGACTGGATAAAAAATATGAAAATATTTGTGTCCCACATGAATAATCACCAGAGGGTGACTTCAGCAGAGGAAGATTTTAATAATCAAGTGAATGGGAGCAGATGTGTCTCAAGCAGTTGAGGGTCTGCTTCCCACATGGGAGGTTCTGGGTTCAGTACCTGGTGCCTCCTGAAAAAAAAACAAGCAAACAAATAAAAAAAAAACCTCAGGGGAGCTGATGTGGCTCAGTGGTTGAGCACCAGCTTCCCACATGTGAGGTCCTGGGCTCATTCCCCAGCCCCAGGACCTTAAAAAAAATCAATTGGATAAGATAACCCACTCTGTGGCTAGTGCTCACCCTCTTTCCTCAGCCACTCCTATCATTGCCTAATGAGCTCATGAACAAAATGGCCATGGAGATAGGGATGGAGGTTATATATGGACTCAGCAACATGGACTTCCCCTTACCAAGGCTGACTTGGTTACAATCACTGTTGATAGTAAATAATCTGCCAACAGCAGAGACCCACACTCAGCCCCTCATATGACACCATTCCCTGAGGTGATTAACCTGCTACCTGGTGGCAGGTTGATTACATTAGACCACTTCCATCATGGAAGGGGCAGTGATTTGTCTTAACTGGAATAGACACTTCAGATATGGGTTTGCCTTCCCTGCATGCAATGCTTCTTCCAAAACTATCATCCATGGACTAACCAAATGTTTTATCCACTACCATGGCATCCCACACAGCATTCTTCTGATCAAGGAACCCACTTCACAGCAAATGATGCGCAGGCATGGGCACATGCTCATGGAATTCACTGATTTTACCATGTTCCCCATCATTCTGAAGCAGCTGGATTGCTAGAACGGTGGAATGGCCTTTTGAAGACTCAATTATGATGCCAACTAGGTGGCAATACCTTTCAGGGCTGGGGCAATGTTTTCCAGGAGGCTGTGTATGTTCTAAACCAGTGTCCACTCTATGGTGCTATTTCTCCCATAGCTAGGATTCATGGGTCCAGGAATCAAGGGGTGGAAATGGGAGTGGCACCACTCACTATTACCCCTAGTGATCCACTAGGAAAATTTTTGTTTCCTGTCCCTGCAACCTTAAGCTCGGCTGGTCTACAGCTCTTAGTTCCAAAAGGAGTGTTCCTACCAGGGCATACAACAGTGATTCAATTGCCACCTTGGGCTCCTCATGCCTCTTAATCAACAGGCAAAGAAGGGAATTACTGTACTGTCTGGGGTGATTGATCCTAACTACACCTACATAATGGAGATAAAGAAGAGTTTGCCTGGAATACATGAGCTCCTCTAAGGTGTCTCAGTACTGTCATGCCCTGTGATTAAAATCAATGGAAAATTGCAACAACCCAGTCTAAGCAGGGCTAACAATGGCCTGGAATAAAAGTTTGGGTTATCCCACCAGGCAAAGAACCATGGCCAGCTGAAGGAACATGGAATGGGTAGTGGGAAAAGATAATGATAAATAAGAACTTTGATCATGTGACCAGTTACAGAAATGGGGACTGTAATGCTCATGAAGGTCTTCCTTGTTTTGAGTATGATTGTATATGTACATAAAGTGAATATCTTTGTTTTCTTCCCTTTATTATATGACATAAGTTGTATTAGTTTCATATAATATTTAAGGATGTCAAGTTTAAAAGTGAATATTACCCAAGGACTTGAACCCTATTCTGGAGGGAATTAGTGCATTTCTGGTTGTATGCAGCACAGTTAAATATTGTTAAGTGGAAATATATACATGTATGTCTGTTATTCTTTTTTTAAAAAAAAGATTTTATTTATTCATTTATCCCCCCCTTGCTGCTCGTGCTCGCTGGGTCAGCTAACCACGCCGTGCGGGCAGGCTTGCCTTCACCAGGAGGCCCCGGGAACCGAACCCGGGGCCTCCCATATGGTAAACGGGAGCCCTACTGATTAAGCCACAGCCGCTTCCCTGTTATTCTTTTTATTTAGAGACTAAGTATGGTTTAAGTTGATGTGTATGGCTGCCAAATTGGCAAGGGGTGGATTGTGATGATTAGGCTAATGTGTCAACTCAGCCAGGTAATGGTGCCCAGCTGTTTGGTCAAGTAAGCACTGGGATAACTGTAATACAAGGACATTTCATGGACTTTAATCATCAGTGAATTGATTGCATAGATGGCTGATTACATCTACAATCAATCAAAAAGATTACCATCAGCAATGAGTGATGTCTTACCCAATCAGTTGAAAGCCTTAAATGGGGAAGTGATTTCAGCATTCAGAACTAATCAAGAACCTTCTTTACTGGAGCCCCTGGTTTGCAGCCTGCTTGCAGAATTTGGACTTGTGCATCCCCATGGTTGTGTGAGAGAATTTTTTAAAATCTCATACTATTTATGGATATTTCCTGTCAGTTGTTTCCCTAGAGAACCCTAATACACACCATTTGTCTGTCTGGGGGTTGGTCCTGCTGTCTACCTGGCTGCAGATTTCTCCAAAGCTGGCACTGTGTGTGCCTTGTCTGTGCAGCTTAAAGGCTAAGGGTCTGTGTGGCTAGAAGTCTGAGTGAACAGCTGGGGGTTGGTATGGTTGGTGTCTTTCTGACTGGCTGGGGTTCTTTCTGCTTGGCTGGGGGCAGGAAGTTGTCTGTTTGTGTGGGGTCTCACTGTCCCAATAAAATCTAACTGGTTGGGGGTTCATCAGTTTGAAAAGCTGGAAATGGGTGTGTCTACTCACTTTGGGACCTGTCCACCTAGGGGGATCATCTGTCTAGTTGGAGGTCCATGTTTCTGGATGTGTACCCATCCATACATCTGGCTAGAGGTTTGTCCAGCTAGGGTTTATCTGTCCAGCGGGGGGTCTGTCTGTCCAGCTAAGGATCTAGCCAGCTGGCTCATCCACCTCTCTGGTTGTGGGTCATATCTGTCTGGCACTGGTCCATCTGCCCAGCAAGGTGTCCATCCAATGGGGACCCATCTATCTGAGGGTCTGGGGGCCCATCTATCTGAGGGTCTGGGGGCCCATCTATCTGAAGGACTGGGGGGCCATCTGTCTGGTAGCAGGAAGTCTGTCTTAAGGCTCTTTTTTCCAGCTGGAAAATAGTCTGGATAGTGGGGAATCTATTTGGCTAAGGAGTTTTGTTAATCTGGGGGTCCATCTGGCTGCTCACCCAGCAGGAGGTGCACCAATTTATCTGCCAAGATGTGGGCTTTAAGTAGTTGATAGGGCATGTCTGCCTGTCTAGGGGTCCATCTGTCTGGCTATTTGGGAGTCTATCTGACTGGCTAGGTTATCTGTGTAATCAGGGTCTGTGTGTCTGGTGTCTAACTGGGAGTCCATCTGTTTGGTTAATTGGGAGTCTGATTGAGAGGACTGCTTGCCCACCTGAGGGTGGGGGACTGTGTGGTTAGGGACTATCTAGGTAAGGGGATGTCTGTGAGTCTGTCCAGCTGGAGGTTCATCTGGTTGGGGCTTTGTCTAGCTGTCTAAATATGTGAGGGGATGTTTCTTGGGGACTCTGTCAGTATAGTGGTCTCTCTAGCTGGGGTTGATCTGTCTTTCTAGCTTAGTCAGGCTATTTGTTGGTCTATCTCTCCAACTAGGAGTCTATCCATCCAGATGTAAACTGTCCGTCTGAAGGTCTGCCTGTCTGGGGATCTGGCTGTCTGTCTATCCAGGTCAAGGACCCATATGTCTGTCTGCCCATCTAGGGGGTCTGTCTCTCCAGCCAGTGATCTGTTTACCTGCCTGGGGTCCACCTGCTTGGATGTGGGTATGCCTACTTTAGATCTGCCTGGGTGGCTGAGGGTCCATCTGTCTTTCTCAGGGTCCATCCATCTTTCTGAGTGTCTGAGTATGGAGGCTCAGATATTGAGAGATGGAGCAGTTCATCATGTGTTGATGGGAGCAGCCACCAGAAGCCCAATCTGCCCATCCTCCCTTTCCCAAATGGGAGGCCCACTTGCCCAGTCCTCTAGGTTTGGGCCCATTCCTGATGTTCTTTCTTCAATCTGCTCAATGCAGCCCCACCAGCCATTATCCCTCCTATAACCTCACACCCCCCACCCCCACCCCACCCCCACCTCCAAGCCTCAAAGGCCAAAATTATTGGGGCAAATCTCCCACATTTCCCACCCTGAGAAACATTTATTTTGATCCAGGCCAGGCATCCCCATTCCCAACACTTCCTGCTGCAGAGCAACACTGTCGCCGTCCAGTCTGTGATGAGAAGCAGCAGGCAGGTGCGGCTGCTCCACTCACACCTGGGCCCACTCGGCAGGTGGGTCCCTCGGCCCTTTCGGCCTTCCGATGCGCAGATTGAAGCCTGGGAGAAGAAGGACGCTGTCAGTGGAGCCCTGGAGCTCATGGGGAAGCTGAGGTGCGGATAGGTAAGCAACTTGCGGAAACCCGTCCCCATGTCTCAAAGCCCGCCTGGTTTGCTCCAGCACATTCACGGGACTCGGAGAGCATAAGTCTCCAGGGTTCCACAACTCCAGGCTCTGACTTACCCAGTCCACCGGTTTGAACTCCATCAGCCACGTCCTCGTAGGCACCCGGCGCAGCAGGGCCTTGGTCGCCAGGAACTGTGGGCATGAGAACCCCCCGAACCGGTCAGCTCAGACCGCCACTCGAGTTCCGCGATTCTCCCACTCCCCACCCCCACACCCGGGACGACGACTCATCCTCCAGAAGCCCAGAGGAGACTGGGAAGAGAAGGCGGGTTGGGGACCGCGAGGACCCGGAAAAGAGTAGGGGAGGGGCCCAGGGAGGAGGTGGCTGCAGCGGGGGCGTGGCCAAAATGGGGACATCTGCCTCCTGGACACAACCTAGACAAGGCGGCTACGTCAGAGAAACTGGGACCCAGCCTCCGGGCCGGGTAGGGCTCTGGGATGACTCAGGGGTGTGGCCAGACCGAACCCGGGGCCCGGTTCTTGTCAAGGGGCTTGCGGACCCCAGACCCTGGAGGCTGGCAGTCCCGAAGTACCTTTCCTTCCACGCCGACTCACCGCGGTCTGGCAGCATTGCCTTTGCGTCCGCCGGTTGGGCACCCCCGTCCTCCAAGCGAGCTCCAGGCCGCAGAGCGCGCGGTGTCACCTGGCTGTAGAGCGGCGCCTCCTCTGGGCTGAGCGACCCGGGCCCGGGTCCGGCGCCCCCGGGGGCCCCGCGCTTCTGCACCACAGCGTACGTGTCGGCCATGGCGAGGGCGGGGGGCCCGGGCACCGAGATGCTCCTGCGGGAGGCAGGGCGCGGAGGCCCCGGCCGGAGGAAGTGAAACCCGGGGGCGGGGAGGGAGCGTGCTCAGCGCACAAACCGCAGGCTTCCTTCCCGCCCTGGGCTGCGCTGAAAAGTCGAGATGGGGCTCTCGAGGGGACAGTGAGAGAACCTTGGGTAAGGAACCCTCGGTGCTGTGTCCTTTGTGCCCCGCAAAGCTAGGTGGATGAGTAGATAGTAAAGAGGGCTTATCCTTGGAGGGAAGGGGCCAGCCTAGAATGTAAATGGGGCAGGATATTGGTATTGGGGGTGGGCATTTCTTGTGTGCATGGTTGTTGGATTAAAAAGAAAAAAAAAAAGGAAAAGAAAATGAGGAAATGGCATCCAAAGTGGAGAAAGGGATCATCTCTGTTACCAAAGAGTATCAATTCCGTTATCTACAGTACCTAACTTAAGGCCTGAGAAGCAGGCAGCATCAAGAAACATGGAGTGTGGGAGAGGGCAAGAAAGAGCTAACCCCAGAATTTTGGGCAGCCTTAGAGGCAGAGGCAAGAGAATCTCAGGGATTGGGGAGGGGGAAGGGATCCCCAGAGCTTAATTCAAAGACAAAGTCAGCAAATATTTGGTGAACTGAACAGAAAGAAAGGGGCTGGTGTCTCCAGGGTGAGGAAAGGACTAACCCTGGAGAAATTGGAAAGGGAAGAGGAATGGGTGGTGGAACAGAGTACCTGAGGACCCCAACAAGTGGGCGGGGTATGGCAAGGAGGGCCGAGGAAGTCCTGAGAGAGAGGGCATCATCATAGAGTGGGGCACGATTCTGGGGAAAAACAGGAGGAAAAGAGCCTGAGACTTGAGAGGAAACTGTGCAGCCACTGATGGACGTCACTGTGGCCACTTGTGTTATAAGCATAAGACGGATAGTATGATAAGGAGACAGGGGAAAAAGGCAAAGGAAGATGTGGCAGTGAGCGAGTCCCTGCTGCCAGGAGGAGTCCAGGGCCTGGGTGCTGTGAGGGTGCTGGCCTCTGAGGTTGTTGAAGGTGGACAGGAAGTGTATGGGAAGAGAGCCTCTGTACCTCCTTGAGGTTCTCATAGTGGAGGTTGGCATTCTGGAGTGCCGAGGAGAACATCTGAGCCACTGTGTGGTACACGAATCTGTACTGCTCCTGGTGGAGTGCGAAAGGGAAGCCATCACCAAGAGGGAAGGAGGGGTCAAGCCCAGCTGTGTCATTTGTCCTTGACAATGAGGAGACCCTGGCTCACACCTCGGTCTGCACAGCCGCAGGCCGCTGCTTCCGCATCTCAAGGACCAGGTCGAAGAGGCTGAAGTTAGGCGGAACGGTCTGGGGCAGAGAGATGGGGCACACATAAGTGGAACCACAAGGGCATGGGACACACACTGCCCCCCCTATACACATGTGCATGACCTCATCGTACCTGCGTCAGGAGCAACTGCCTCACATAATCCACAGTGCACAGGACACCTGTTCGTCCACAGCCTGCACTAACAAGTGAGAGGCCATGTCAGAATCAGAGGAAGTTTGGTAAGGGCCTGCCTGCAAACCCTTTTAAATGAGTTATTTGGGGTGAGAGCCCTAACAGGAGATCCCCTGCAAGACCTCTTGATTCCTAGAATTTCCAGATTATAATTTAAAAGGAAAAAAAAAATTAATCACCTACATCTGTTGAACATCAACTGTTTGCTTACTCATCAGCAGGCAGGCAGTGCTCAATAAATGCCAACACTTTCAATCCATAGAACTTGAGCAAGTAAGACCTCAGGTTTCTTGAAACAGGCACTTAAACTGCAGTCCTGACTCCTCTCCCCACCTATCCCCCTATTGCATCCTCCTCTGCTTTATCATAGCCCATTTTCTAAACCTGCAGTGGACACAGAGGGGCCCAGGGCCAGATCCCTGAAGGTGCCGAGCTTCCTCCACCACGGTGAGCACATGGTCAGGGTTGCTGGGGACCCCTCTGTCCGGCCAGGAGAGATACTGTAGGTGGTGCACAGAACGGGATTCCTGGAATGCAGGAAAAGGGGAAAAAAAGAAAAGCATTTACTGAGCACCTATTACATGCCAGGCTTAGTTCTAAGCACCTTCCATTTAAACCCTCCAGATAATAACTGAGGTGGGTGGTTTTATTGTAAATGCCCAGTTTACAAATGAGGAAAGAGAGGCAGGAAACAGCTTCCCCATGTGGATGCCCCTTTCCCTCCTCCCCTTTCAGTACCTTCTGGAATGTGACCTGGAGGGTCCTGAGCATGGTGTCAGCATTCAGCCATGTCTCCTTTGTCTGTGTATATGGGCAAATGGGGAGAGGGAAGAGGACAAAGATCACTAAGGGGCCAAAGGACACACGTTTATTTATTTTTTTTAAAGTATACCTGATTAAAATTCAAATTTAATAAACACACTTTAAAAAAATACATTTAGTCCAAGCATCCCCCACAGCTTTCATGAAGGGAACATTTGACAGAGGGGAGAAAGAGGAACAATTATAAAAAGCCAAACAAGCCCATTTACAGTGAATAAAAGACTTTTTTTTGTTCCAAAACAAAATAGTTTTACTGTGTTTATCAAGCATCAACTATATATATATATGACCTAAGCTGAGAGATTCCCCTAGATTCTTTTGAAATGGTAAGAGGAATAAGAATTTCAAGAATCCAACCACACACATTTATATTACAGAGATAACCATGATGGTACCCAAATAAAAGTGAAGAACAGTAGTATATTGAGTACTGGCTAGTTGAGAGTTCACTATAATACTCTCAGAGTGGACCATGGGAAAACTCTCCATCCTTTTAGGCCCAGCCCAAAAGGCTTCCCACCCTGTGAATCTTCCTTGAAACCTCCCTCAACATCCAAGACCCCACAAAATCCTTTTCCACTTCTGCCACAGCTCACCAAAGTGATGCAGAAGAGTCCAATTGTCAGTGGCTCCCGTTCTTGGGCCCAGTAACGCTCACACTTTTTCTACAAAAAGTCAAGGAAGAAAGGACCAAGAGTGAGGAGAAAGGAGTCTGATTTACAGCCCCAGTCCAATATGTCCATAACCCCACAAGCTACCACAGGCACTACTAGTGGAAGCACAGGAAGCTGCACTATTACAGCAGCTAGCTGACAGAGACTGGTCAGACTCAACATATGCAGTCTCAACAGAGACTTGAGCTTCTGACTATGCAGTATGAAGTCAGCCCAGAATTACCCTCCCACTATAAGCAAGAAAAAACTGGGCCAAATACTTTTTCAGACATTAGATAATAGGAATTGTAGGACTGCACTCACCATACAAAGGGAAATATCAGTAGGGAACCCAGAAGGGCACACATTAGAAGTATAACTAAATTAGCTCTAGAATAAAGGCTACCCTAAAACAGCTTAAAAATCAAAATCAAAATGATCAAGCATCTAAAAGTAACTTAACTGCCTTCCAGAAAATGTCCCACACTCTTTAAAGGAAGACAGCAAAATTCAACATTTACCTATGTAAAATTCAAAATCTCAAGCATCCAATAAAAATTTACTGGACATACAAAGAAGCAGGAAAATGTGACCTATGACCAGGAGAAATATCAGCCAATAGAAAAAGACCCAGAAATAATAGAGATGAGGAAAGAGGCAGAAAAGGCCCCTCTATCAGATATAAATATTATAAATATACTAAAAAATGAGAAGGAAATTATGAACATGATAAAAAGACCTAAATGGAACTTCTAGAGAAGAAAAGTAAAATATATAAAATGGAAACTTCACTATCTAATAGTAGACTATACACCAGAAGAAAAGATCAGAGAACATGAAGATATAGTAATAGATACTATTCAAAATGAAACAAAGAAAGAAATTAATAGAGCATTGTTGACCTGTGGAGCAATATCAACTGGTCAACATATGTGTTCCTGGAGTCTAGAAGGGAAGGAGAGAGGGGGGTGAACAGAAAATATATTTGAAGTAATTATACCGAAAAATTTTCCAAATTTGATGAAACTATGAACCAACAGAACCAAGAAGGTCAATGAACTACATAAAGAAAACAACACCAAGGCATATCATGATCAAATTGCTGAAAAACAGTGGTAAAGAGAACATTTTTAAAAGCATCACATATGCAAATAACACATTACATACTGAGGAATAAAATTAAGAATTAAAGCAAACTTTTTGTCAGAAACCAGGCAAACAAGAAGACAATGGTGTGACATCTTTAAGATGTTGTATTTTTTAAAAAAGATTTTTTTCAGACAAACAAAAGCTGAGATATTTCATTGCAAAGAAATCTTCACTATGAGAAATAATAAAGTTCTTCACACAAAAGGAATATGATGTGAGATAGAAATATGAATCTACACAAAGGAATGAAAATTAGAGGAAAAGGTAAACATGAGGCTAAATGTAAAATATGTTTTTCTCATTTTTAATATCTTTAAAATATAATGTGGGAAGTGAATGTGGCTCAAGTGATTGAGTTCCTGCCTTTCACATGAGAGGTCCTGGCTTTGGTTCCTGGTGCCTCCTAGAGAAAATGATCAAGACAGTGAGCTGACACAATGGGCTGGTGCAGCAAGCTGATGCAACAAGATGACGCAACAAGAGACACAAGGAAGAAATCATAATAAGAGACACAACAAAGCAGGGAATGGAGGTGGTTCAACAAAGCAGGGAGTGGAGGTTGCTCAAACAAGAAGGTGGCTCAGGGACCACATGGGAGGTCTCTGGTCTGGTTCCCGGTACCTCCTAAAAAAGGAAGATGAGCACACAACAAACAGATACAGTTAGCACAAACAATGAGGGAGTAGGGAGTAATAAATAAAATAAATCTTTATAAAAAATAAAATAAAATAAAAATTTTTACCAAACATTATAGAAGAATTCTTCACAAACTAGTCAAAAAACTTAAAGAGAAGGGAACCTTTCCCAACATATTCATGAGGCCCATATTCTGAAACCAACGACATCATAAGAAAAAACTACAGACCAATTTCCCTTGTGAATACAGACACAAAAATCCTCTACAAAATACTAGCAAACCAAATCCATAAGAATTGTATACTATAACCAAGTGGAATTTAAAGAATTGTATACCATAACCAAGTGAAATTTATCCCAGGAATGCAAGGTTTGATTGGACATATGAAACTTAAACAATGTAATATACCATGCCAACAGAATACAAAACAAAAACCACACAATCATCTGAATAGATACAGAAAATTCATTTGACAAAATCCAACACCCTTTCCTGACAAAAAATATTCAAGGAACTAGGAATAGAAAGAAACTTTCTGAACATGATAAAGAACTTCTACAAAAAATCCATAGCTAATATATTTAATGATGAATGACTGGAGGTTTCCCTCTTAGATTAGGAATAAGACAAGAGTATTCACACTTGCCACTTTTATTCAACATTGTATTGGAGGTTCTAGTCAGGGCAATGAGGCAATAAAATGAAAGAAAGAGAGAAATAGAGGGAGGAAGGGAGAGAGGAAGGAAGGAGGAGAGGAGGAGGGAAGAGGGAGGAGGGAGGGAGGCAAAAAGATGTACAAAGGGTCAATAAGCACATGAAAAGGAAGGAAGTAGGGAGGAGGGAGGGGAGATAGGAGGGAAGGAAGGATGAAGGGAGGGAGGGAATCAAGATTGTCAAAAAAAAAGTAAAACTATCTCTGTTTGTAGATGATATGATCTTATATACAAAAAACCCTAAGGAATACACACACACACTAATACACATTGTCAGAGCAAATAAATGAGTTCACCAAGGTTGTAGGATACAAAATCAAAGATCAATAGTATTTCTAGCAGTGCAAACTATTGAGTTTGCAGTGAACCTACTTAAAATGAAATTAAGAAAATAATTCTATTTACAATAACATCAAAAAGAATAAAAATGCTTAGGAATAAATTTAACAAAAAGATATGTAAAACTTCTAAACTAAACACTACAAAACTTTGCCAAATGAAATTAAAGAAGACACAGAAAAATGGAAAGACATCTCATGTTCATGGATCTGAAGACTTAATTTTGCTAAGATGGCAATGTTCCCCAAATTGATCTACAGAAGACTTAATGCAATCCCTATCAAATTCCCAGCAGGATTTTAAAAAAATAAATCAACAAGGTGATCCAAAAATTAACATGGAAATGCAAGTGTGTCATGTATCCCCAAGACCATCCTCAGTTTTGATGATTTGCTAAAAGGAAAAACAGGGCTAAGCACATACCTGTATTCACAGCTATTTTTTAATGACAATTAAAGGATAAAGAGCAAAATTAGCAAAGGGAAAATGCACATGCATGAAGTCTGGGGAAAACCAAGTGCAAGCTTCCAAGGCTCTTCTACCAATGGAGTTGCACAAGATGCACTAATTTTGCCACCATTAAATTGTGACAACATATGTGAAATGTTATCTACCAAGAAAGCTCATTAGGGGCTCAGTGCCCAAGACTTTTATTGGGGCACCCTCTGCCTAGCTCTGTCTGTGTGCTCTGTCTAGCATGTACCAAAACTTCAGATTCCCACAAGGAAAGCACATTTTCAGCATAAACCGTATTGTTGTACAAGATATTTAGGCCATAGTGAACCACTCTTATCAGAAACCCAAGTTCCCAGATAACCAGCCAAGGGACAATCTTGTAAGAAGACCTTTTTAAGCAGAAGCAGAATGACTTGCCAAATTAACTCTCCTCTTCACAGCCAGTGACCCAGAATGGCCAAAACAAACTTGAAAAAGAAGACCAAAGCTGGAGGACTCACACTTCCTGATTTTAAAACTTACAACAAAGCTACAGTAATCAAGACAGTGTGGTACTGGCATAAGGATAGACAAATAAAGCAAAGAAATAGAATTGAGAGTCCAGAAATAAACCCTTACACTTATGGTCAGTCGACTTTCAACAAGATGCCAATATCATTCAATGGGGGAAAGCAAAGTATTTTCAACAAAGGTTCTGTGAAAACCTTATATATATATATGCAAACGAATGAATCTCCCTATCTCACACCATATACAAAAAATAACTCAAAATAGACCAGAGACTTAAATATAAGAGTGAAACTATTAAACACTTAGAAGAAAACATAGGAATAAATATTTATGACGCTTGATTAGGCAATAGCTTCTTAGATACAACATCAAAAACACAATGAAAATATAGATAAATTCAAGTTGATCAAAATTTAAAATGTTTGTGCTTCAAAGACACTATCAAAAACATGAAAAGACAGCCCAAAGAATGAGAAAAATTGTCAATCATATACCTGATAAGGGGCAGAACATACAAAGAACTCTTACAACTTAATAATAAGAAGACAAATAACCCAGTTAAAAAATGGACAAAGGACTTAAATAGACATTTCTCCAAAAAGTAGGTCAATAAGCACATGAAAAGATGCTCAACATCATTAGTCGTTGGGGAAATGCAAATCAAAACCACAGTGAAATACCTCTTCACACACACTTGGATGACTATAATAAAAAAGATAGATACAAGCCTTTCTAGCTGCATGTAGACATGCAACATAAAAGTCTTCTGTCATCTGGAAAGTGAGGGTAGATGAACCTAGGAAGCAGGCTTGGAATCACTTCATCATCCAGCCACCAAGGGTGGGGCCCACATAAACCCTCCTAAATAAGTGCTCATTACTTGCTAAGCGGGACTTGTCTGAGTCTTACTTTGGTCTGAAGTATCCATCCCAGTTTGGCCAGTTTGGCGGGAAGCTGTAGTTTTACACAGCTCCTTGCTACACTTGGGACAAAGTGTTAACAAGGATGTGGAGAGTCTGGAACCCTCATATATTGCTGTTGGTAATGTAAAATGCTACAGCCACTTGGGAAAACAGTTTGACAGTTCCTCAAAATGTTAAAAATAGAGTTACCATATCACTCAGTAATTCCACTCCTAGATATATACCCAGGAAAAATGAAAACATACGTCCACACAGAAATTTGTACCCAAATGTTCATAGTAGTAGTATTTATAGTAGCCAAAAAGTAGATACAATCTAAATTCCATCAACTTTTAGTCAACTGATTAACTGATTATCAACCTATCAATTAAATAAAATGTGGTATCTATTCAATACAATATTATACAGCAACAAAAAGAGTGAAGTACTTATATATGCTACCATATGAATGAACCTTGAGAACATTATGCTAAGGAAGTGAAGCAATCACAAAAGACTACGTATTTTATGATTCCATTTATATAAAACGTCCAATCTATATAGACCAAAAATAGATTAGTGGTTGCCAAGAGCTGTGGGATTGGTGAGAAATGGAGACTGACTGCTAATGTATACAGGACTTTCTTTTTTTTTTTTTTAATTTTTTATTTTTTTATTTTTTTTTTATTATGAGTAAAAATCAAAATTCTCACAATACATACAAACATTTGCAAAATGATATATAAATATATATGCATATATGTGTATTTGCTTACAAAAATGTTGTTTATATATATATATATACATATATTTTAAGAGGTGCTTAGATTACCCAAAATATTACACAGAACCCACTGGGATTCCCATGTTGCCCACCTCCCACACCTCCCATCACATCCCACACAAACATCTCCCACAGTGTGGCCCACCACCCTCAATGAACTTACACATCCTGGAGCCTTGCCACCAACCATAGACCACAGTTCACACTGTAGACCACACTCTCTCCCACTCAGTTCTGAGTGGTGTGTGCTGATTTAAAATGGCCTACATCCGTTGCCACAACAGTACTCAGGAAAATCTCCAACTCCCAAAGAAGCCCCTGTATTTCAACTGCTCTACAGGACTTTCTTTATGTGGTGATGAAAACGTTCTAAAAGTTATTGCGGCAACAGTTGCACAACTGGTGAATACACCAAAAACAAATTGTGTAGTTTTGCAGCTTAATAAAACTGTTTTAAAAAGATAATGAAAAGCAAAAATAATAGCAATATATTGTGGAATATATATCATATTAGAATTAAAATGCATGGTAACAACAGAACAAACTATGCAAAGGGGAAATTGAATTATACTCTAGAATTTGTATATTTTATATGTAAGTGGTATAATATTATTTGAGTGTAAACTATGATAAGTTAAAGATATAAATTGGAAACCCTAAAGCAACCACTAAAAACATAAAACAAAGAGATATAGCTAATAAGTGAATAATGGATATGAAAAGTATTCATTAAAAACTTCTCAATCTGAAAGAAGATAAAAAGAGAAACAAAAGGAACAAAGAGCAAATGGAACAAATAGAAAACAAATAGCAAGATGGCAAATTTAAACCCAACTTCATTGATAATTACACTTAAGGTCAACTCCAATTAAATAGCAAAGATTGTCATATTACATGAAAAAAGTAAGTTTCCATAAATGTTGCCTACAATAAACACTTTAAAATTAGAAGTAAAAGAATGGGAAGCAGATGTGGCTCAAGCAATTGAGTTCTAGCCTACCACATGGGTTTTTTAGGAGGCACCAGGTTTGGTTCCTGGTGCCTCCTTTAAAAAAAAGAAGACCAGCACACAACAAACAGACACAGCAAATGCAAACAATGAGGGGATGGAGAGAAATAAATAAATAAAATAAATCTTTTTTTAAAAAGTAAAAGAATGGAAAAAGATTTATCATGAAAACTTTAAAGAAATGTTAAGTGACTACACTAATATCAAAGTACACTTAGGAACAAGGAATATCACCAGGGAGAAAAAGGGACATTACGTAATGAACAGGGGGTTAATTTATTGGGAAGACATAACAATACTATTTTTGCACTCAATTATAGAGCTTGAAAATATATAAAGCAAAAATTTATAGAACTGAAAAGGGAAATAGATAAATCTACAATTATAGGTAGAGATTTCAAACTCCACTTTCAACAAATGGTAAGAAAAACAGCTAGAGGACTGGCTAAAACAGCCTAGAAAATTATCTTCTGGGGTTTAGAGCACCAGGCAAAGGCTGGATACCACCCAGAGGAGAGAAGGACAAAGGAGGGAAATCTTGACTCCAGAACTGTGAGTTGAAACCAGCAGCTGCTGCTGCCAGCACCATCCCCCACACTAAAGACACTTCAGAATTCTCAGGACTCTGGACCTGCCACTACAGACAAAGGGGGCTTCAGGGATCTACCACCCCAGGAAAAGGGAGCTAGAGGGACACAGCCTAAGGCTGACTCAGCTTTTGACTCATAAAGTTGGTCTGTTATGTCCCACCAGCCCAGCCAGGCCAGGTGGGACCACACAGTGTTTTGCCCTGGGAGCCTGCAAAGGAGTGGAGAAATCCAACCCTCCAAAACTCCCTCTTTTCTAGCTGGGGCTGCTTGTTGAGGATGCATCAGGAAAGGGAAGAGAGAGGGACACCGCCTAAGGCTGACTCACCTTTTGACTCACAAATTTGGTCTGCTTTTTCCCAGGAGCCATTCTGGACCGGGTGGGGCCATGCCATTGTTTGGCTTGGGAGCCTGCAAGAGGCTAAAGATATAAGACCCTCCCAATCTCCTTCTCTACTAACCCAGACTAATTGTCGAGGACTGAGAAGGGAGTGGAAATATTTTCTAGCCAGGAAAAGAGAGGGGGCTGCCAGAGAAGGCTGGAGAACTGTCTGAGAGAAAGTTTGAATTACAAGGCTTCTAGCCTCCAGACAGGAAGCTCTATCACATTGATCTGGTCTGTGTTGTAACAAATACACTCCAACCAGGCATTGAACTGAAAGCTGTCAAAGAGCACCATTTGCTGGCAGACCAAGGAAATGTATGCGAGAAAATTAAAAATAAGTAGGTAGTAAGACACGGGAATCTCTTCTCCAGAAAAATAGCTAGAGGACAAGCTGAAACAGCCCCGAAAAAGATCTTCTAGGGTTTAGGTCACCAGGTGAAGGCTGCACACCACCCAGAAGAGAGAGGGACAGAAGAGGGAAATTGCGACTACAGAACTGTGAGTTGCAAGTACAGCTTCTGCTGCTGCTGGCACCCTCCCCCACACTCTTCAGAATTCTCGGGCCCCTGGACCTGCGACCACAGACAAAGGGGGCTTCAGTGATCTGCCACTCCCAGAAAGGGGAGAGAGAGGGACACAGCCTTAGGCTGACTCAGGTTCGGACCTGAAATTTGGGCTGCAGAGCCCCACGGACCCTTCCACATGGCGGTTTGCCCTGGGAGCCTGGAAAGGACCCTTCCACACGGCCCTTTGCCCTGGGAGCCCGGAAAGGCCTGAAGAAATCCAATCCTCGCAACCTCCCTCTCTTCTAGCCTGGACTAATTGTTGAGGACAACACGGGAGAGGGGAGAGAGAGCCTGGGGCTGACCCTGCTTTGGACTCCCAGGTTTGGTCTGCCCTGTCCCGAGAGCCCTTCCAGGCTGGGTGGGGCTGCGCCATTGTTTGCCTTGGAGCCTGCAAGGGGCTAAAGATACACAAACCACCCAATCTCATCCTCTACTAATAGGGACTGATTGTTGAGGATTCAGAAGGGAGTGGAAATATTTCCTAGCTGGAAAAAGGGGGACGCTACAAGAGAAGTCTGGAGAACTGTCTCAGAAAGTTTGAATCACATGGCTCCTAGCCCCCAGACAGGAAGCTCTATCACATTGATCTGGTCTGTGTCAAAACAAATACGCTCCGACCAGGCACTGAATTGAGAGCTGCCAACAAGCGCCATCTCCTGGCAGGCCAAGGAAGTACACATAAGAAAATTAATAAGTAAGAGAGGCTTTTCCTGGCCTCTATAGCCTCCCTGCCCAAGGCCCTAGGAAACGACTCTACAACCAATTACTGGGTCCAGTGCCCAGTTTTGAGCAACCAGCAGAACAATCCTAACAATCAAGGTTGAGCCAAAAATCAAAGAGCGGTGGTAACTCACAGCCGCCTGCCACTAAAACCCCATAAAAGAAAAAGAGATAGAGCATCTAAGTAAAATACAAACTAACCAGATGCCTAAGCACCAACAAAAAATTACAGGCCATACTAAGAAAATAGAAGACATGGCCCAAGAAAAGGAATACAGCAAAGTCCCAGAAGAGATGCAGAATTTGAGAGAACTAATCAGTGAGATGAGCACACATTTCCAAAATCAAATTAATGAGATGAAAGATAATATAGTTAAAGAGATCAATGACATCAAGAAGTCATTGCGCGAACGTAAAGAAGAATTTGAAATCATGAACAGAAAAGTAACAGAGTTCAAGGGAATGAAAGATACAATAGGTGAAGTAAAAAATACATTTGAAGCATACAGCAGCAGACTCGAAATGATAGAAGAAAGAATAAGTGATACTGAAGACAGAGCAGCTAAAATTGAAGAGAGAAAAGAACAGAGAGAGAAAAGAATGAAAAAAATTGAGCAGGGGCTCAGAGAGTTGAATGACAACACAAAACGCAAGAACATACGTGTCATTGGAGTTCCAGAAGGAGAAGAGAAAGGAAAAGGGGCAGAAAGAGTATTTGAGGAAATAGTAGCTGAAAATTTCCCAACTCTCACGAAAGAAATGAACTTTCATGTCCAAGAAGCACACCGTACCCCAATAAGAATAAATCCAAATAGACCTATGCCAAGACACATATTATTCAGAATGTCAAATGTAAAAGATAAAGAGAAAATGCTCAGAGCAGCAAGAGAGAAGAAAACGATCACGTACAAAGGACGTCCAGTAAAACTTGGTGCAGATTTCTCTTCAGAAACCATGGAGGCGAGAAGACAGTGGTATGATACAATTAGGAAACTGAAAGAGAAAAACTGCCAGCCGAGAATTCTTTACCCAGCAAAACTGTCCTTCAAATATGAAGGTGAATATAAAGTATTCACAAACAAACAGAAACTAAGAAAGTTTGCAAAAAAGAATCCACCTTTGCAGGAAATATTAAAGGAAGCCTTAGAACCTGAAAGAAAAAGACAGGAGAGAGAGGCTTGGAGGAGAGTATAGAAGAAAGAAAAGCAGAAAGGATAACCAAAAGAGTAAAAAGAAAGACAAAAATAAGATGACATATGAAAACCAAAGAATAAAATGGAGGAAATAAATAGTGCATTCTCAGTAATATCACTGAATGTGAATGGATTAAATTCCCCAATCAAAAGACACAGGCTGACAGAATGGATAAAAAAACATGAGCCATCCATATGCTGCTTACAAGAAATTCACCTTACCCCAGGGATACAAAATGGCTGAAAGTGAAAAGTTGGAAAAAGATACTCCATGCAAATAGTAACCAAAAAAAGCAGGGGTAGCTATATTAATATCACACAAAACAGACTTTAAATGAATAAAAGTTATAAGATATACAGAGAGCCATTATATCTTAATAAAAGGGGCAATCCACCAGGAAGATATAACAGTCATAAATATCTAGGCACCTAACCAGGGTGCCCCAAAATATATGAGACAAATTCTGGCAAAACTGAAGGGACAAATAGACATTTCTACAATAATCGTTGGAGACTTCAACAACCTCTCACATCATTAGATAGAACAACTAGACAGAAGATCAACAAGGAAACAGAGAACTTGAAAAATATGATAAACAAGTTAGACCTAACAGACATATACAGAATGCTGCATCCAAATTCAGCAGGTTATACATTGTTCTCAAGTGCCCAGGTATCTTTCTCTGGGATAGGCCACATGTTAGGGCACAATGAAGCTCTCAATAAATGTAAAAAGACTGAAATTATACAAAGCACCTTCGTAGATCATAATGGAATGAAACTGGAAATCAATACTAGACAAGAAAAAAGTAAATTCACAAATGTGTGGAGGCTGAACACCACATTCCTAAATAATCAATGGTTCAAAGAAGAAATTGCAAGTGAAATCAGTAAATATATTGAGACAAATGAAAACGAGAAGACAACTTATCAAAACTTATGGGATACAGGGAAGGCAGTCTTAAGAGAGAAATTTACAGTCTTAAGGGCCTATATTAAAAAAGAAGAAAGCTAAACTCAAAGATTTAACTGAACAACTACAGAAACTAGAAAAGAACAGCAAACCAATCCCAAAGCAAACAAAAGGAAACAAATATTAAAGATTAGAGCAGAAATAAATGAAATTGAGAATAATAAAATAGAGAAAATCAACAAAACCAAAAGCTGGTTCTTTGAGAAGATCAATTAAATTGATAAACCCCTACCTAGAATAACAAAGAAAAACAGAGAGAAGATGCAAATAAATACAATCATAAATAAAGGGGGGGAAGTTACAACTGACCCCAAAGAAATAAAAAGAATCATAAGATGATATTATGAGAAAATGTATGCCAACAAACTAGGCAACCTAAAGGAAATGGACAAATTCCTAGAAATGCACAAACAACCCACACTGATGCTACAAGAAATACAATAACATAAACCAATCACATTTAAAGAGATTGAATCCATCATCAAAAATTTCCCAGCAAAGAAAAGTCCAGGACCAGATGGCTTCACAGGTGAATTCTACCAAGCATTTTGGAAAGAATTAACACCAATCCTGTTAAAATTGAAGAGGAGGGAAAATTACCCAACACACTTTACGAAGCCAACATCACCCTAATACCAAAGCCAGATAAAGATACTACAAAAAAAAGAAAATTACAGACCAATCTCACTAATGAACATAGATGCAAAAAATCTCAACAAAATACTTGCAAATCCAACAGCATATCAAAAGACTTATATATCAGGACCAAATAGGATTTATTTCTGGTATGCAACGCTAGTTCAACATAAGAAAATCAATCAACGTAATACACCACATTAACAAATTGAATGGAAAAAAATCACATGATCATCTCAATCGACACAGATAAGGCATTCGACAAAACCAGCATCCTTTTTTGATGAAAAAACTTCAAAAACTTCAAAAGATAGGAATAGAAGGAAAATTCCTCAATATGATAAAAAGGCATATATGAAAAAACCCACAACCAACATCATACTCAATGGAGAAAGGTTAAAAGCTTTCCCTCTAAGATCGGGAACAGGACAAGGATGCCCACTGTCACCATTGTTATTTAAATTTGTACTAGAAGTTCTAGCAAGGACAATTAGACAAGAAAAAAATAAATAAATAAATAAAAGCATCCAAACAGCAGAAAAGGAAGTAAAACTCTCAATGTTTGTGGATGACATGATCCTGTACTTAGAAAATTCTGAAGTATCCACAACAAAGCTACTTGAGCTAATAAATAAGTTCAGCAAAGTAGCAGGATACAAGATCAACATTCAAAAATCAGTGTTTTTGTACACTAGTACTGAACAACCTGAGGAGGAAAGCAGGGGGGAAATTCCATTTTGAATAGCAACAAAAAGACTCAAATACCTAGGAGTTAATTTAACCAAAGAAGTACAGGACCTATATGCAGAAAACTACAAAACAACGCCAAAAGAAATCTTAAAAGATCTAAGCAAATGGAAAGACATTCTATGTTCATGGATTGGAAGAATAAATATTGTGAAGATGTCAATCTTACCCAAACTGATTTATAGCTTCAAACAATACCAATCAAAATCCCAACAGCTTACTTTACAGAACTAGAAAAGGCAATTAACAAATTTATTTAGAAGGGAAAGTGTACCTGAATATCCAAAGGCATTCTAAAAGAGAAGAGCGAGGTGGGAGGAATTTCACTGCCTGACCTTGAAACATATTACAAAGCTACAGTGGTCAAAACAACTTATCAAAACTTATGGGATACAGCAAAGGCAGTCTTAAGAGGGATAAAGATAGATACATCAATCAGTGGAATAGAATTGAGAATCCAGAAATAAACCCTCACCTATACAGTTAACTGGTTTTTGAGAAACCTAACAAGTTATTGTTAACAGGACAAAACAGTCTCTTCAACAAATGGTGCTGGGACAATTGGGTATCTATAACCAAAAGAATGAAAGAGGACCCCTATCTCACTCCCTATACAAGAATCAACTCAAAATGTATCAAAGACCTAAATATTAAAGCCAGAACCATAGACCTACTAGAAGAAAATGTAGGGAAACATCTTTAAGACCTTGTAGAAGGTGGTGGTTTCTTGGACCTCATACCCAAAGCACGTACAAAAAAAGAAAAAAATAGATAAATGGGACCTCCTCAAAATTAAACACTTTTGCACCTCACAGGACTTTGTCAAAAGGCTGAAAAGGCAGCCAACTCAGTGGGAGAAAATATTTGGAAATCGCATATCCAATAAGGGTTTAATATCCAGGATATATAAAGAGATGTTACAGCTCAATAAAAAGACAAATGACCCAACTGTAAAATGGGAAAAAGAGCTGAGTAGACATTTGTCCAAAGAAGAAATACAAATGGAAAAAAAAAAAAAAAAAAAAAAATGAAGAAATGTTCAACATCACCAATGATTAGGGAAATGCAAATCAAAACTACAATGCTATATCATTTCACACCTATCAGGATGGCTAATATTAAAAAGACAGAGAACTACAAGTGTTGGAGAGGTTGTGGAGAGATAGGAACAGTTATTCACTGTTCGTGGGAATGCAGAATGTTACAGCCACTGTGGAGGACTGTTTGGCAGTTCCTAAAGAACTTGCATATAGATTTGCCACGTGACCCACGTGATCATTACTGGGTATATACCCAGAAGAACTGAAAGCAGTGACATGAACAGACATCTGCACACCGATGTTCATTGTGGCATTATTCACGATTGCCAAAAATTGGAAACAACCCAGGTGTCCATCAACCGAAGAATGGGTAAACAAACTGTGGTGTATTCACATGATGGACTATTATGCAGCTGTAAGAAGAAATGAAGTCGTAAAGCATATGACAACATGGATCAACCTGGAGAACATTATGTTGAAGGAAGAAAGCCAGATAGAAAAGGACAAATATTGTATCGCTACATTACTATGAACTAAATATACTGTATAACATATTGCAATTCAAAAAAATATTATATGTATCCAGTACATTTAACTGAGAAATATGTTTTTGTGTTTTTATTTTCAATTATTAAATGTACAATATAAAGTTTAAAAAAATGAAAAAAAAAAGTGGTAGAGCAAGTAGACAAAAAATAGTAAGAATAAGAAAGGATTTGAGTAACACTATTAAACTTTGCCTAATTGACATTTATAGAACAGGTGGAGATTTTACTTCTCTCTCAGCAATACAATATGTGGAGAAATTAAATCAGGAAAGAGATGACATTTAACAACTTTATCAACTTAATCGAATTTATAGAACATGCCATGCAAAAAAAGCAGAAAACACATTCTTTATAAGTGCACATAGAACATTTACCAAGATAGAACATTTCACTGCCATAAAACAAGTTTCAATATATTTTAAAGGACTGAAATCATACAAAGTATGTTCTCTGACCACAGTAACAGAAAGGTATATAGAAAAGTCCCCAAATATTTGGAAACTAAGCAACACTCATGGCCAAACATGATAGGTCAAAGAAGAAATTGCAAAAGAAATAAGAAAATATTTTGAACTGATTGCAAAAGAAGACACAAAATAACAAGTTTGTGAATGCAGCTACAGCAGAGTTTAGAGAAAAAGGAATAATAATGCTTATATGTGAAAAAAGAAAAACCTCAAATCAGAGAGGAAATTAATGAATCAGAAAATAAACAAATAATGGAGAAAAATTTAAAAACCCAAAACTGGTTCCTTGAAAACATTAATAAAATTGATCAACCTCTAGCCTAGGGACTGGCATATTTTTTCTGTAAAGAGCAAGATAATAAATATTTGAAACTTTGACAACCATGTGGTTTCTGTTGCAACTTCTCAACTCTGCCATTATAGTGTGAAAGCAGGCATGGACAATACATAAACCAATCATTGTGGCTGTGTTCTAATACATTTTATTTACATAAATTGACAGCAGGACAGATTTGCCTCATGGGTTGTAGTTTGTCAATCCTTATGGTAGCCAGACTGATGAGTGAGAGAGAGAGAGAGGGAGAGAGAGAAGTTACCAAAATCAGGGTTGAAAAAGGAGACATCCCTACAGTTGGTATAGACTCTGCGATCAGTCTTTTACTCCAGGGAAATTCTAACTTCCTACCCCCACCCATGGAGCAGGTGAGAAGGCAGAAACCACAGACTCAATGTCTATATAGCAACAAGGGAGGTGATTTCAATATTGACATGCATTTTTTTTTTTTAGTTTAAGCCAACTGGCAAATAAAGATCCCTGCCCTGGTGGAGCTTACCTTCTAAGGAGGCGAGAAAGGATAGACAATGACCATAGTACATTTGTGATTTATCTAGTATGTTAGAAGTTGGTAAGAATTGTGGAAAAACAGAAAAGGACAGGGGAGCGAGATTGGGAATTCTGAGAGTTTTAAACTGGTGTGAGGCTCTGGGAAGGTCTTGTTGAGAAAGTAACATTTGAGCAAATGCCTGAAGAAAGTGAAGGAGGCAGCCTTGGGATATCTGGGGAAAGAGTGTTCCAGGCAGAGGGAACAGCCAAGGCCAAGGACCTGAGGCAGAGCCATATCTGCCACATGTGAGAAATAACAGAGGCCCAGCATGGAGCCTATAGGGAAGGGAAAAGAAATCAGAGCTGGAAGCAGGACCTCCATACCTCCATACCTCTGGTTACGGAATGGAGTGGGGATGGGAAGCCCAGCTGGAGGGTTGCCAGAGGAACAGGAATAAAAAGGGGGAAAAAATCAACAAAAATTAAACAAAGTAATAGTGGGTCTTTCACAGAACCACAGTGAGGTCACTCCAAGAACTGGGCTCTGGGATCCTAGGGTCAAGGATGAGTGAGCAAGATTCCTCCTCATTCTTCCCTGAACAAGTAAAGGCAGGCATTCTGGGCCACTGAGGACACCTACCCGGCCAAGCTCTGTCTCTCGACATGCCATCAGGATCACCTAGATAAGAGGGGTAAAGGGGAGAGGGAGGTGGTTTGGGTTAGCGGGTCGAGGTCACAGGGACAAGGGGGGATTTACAAGCTCACTGATGAGGGAAGACTACAAGTTAGGAAAGGAACAAAGGAAAGGTTGTGAAGGAAGGACTTGTGTCTGCACAAAGGGATGTACTCAGAGTAGGAAACAGGGAGCACTCACAGCGTTGGCTCCACCCCGGCCCTCCTCCAAGCTGACCTTGACCCCAAACTCCCAGATCAGGCGCCAGAAGTCTAGCATGGTGTGAGGCAGTGGTCCTTGCGTGGCGATGTAGGCCTGGCTTCCATCCACACCCTGGTAAAGGCTGCATTCACTACCGAGATCCTGCTGCCCATCCCCCCTCCCTGGTCCCCTCCCTGGCCCCCAGCCTGACCCGGATAAAGTTGCCATTGATGTAGTCGCCATGTCCCTCCTCCTGGAGCAGGGAGAGGATCACTCTTGTCTGGTCATCTGCCAGCAGGACAGGTGAGAAAGGTGGAGTTTGGGGGTCACAGGGCTCTGACAATACCCTGGACAAAGGACAGCAGGGGGACAGAACACCCAGCAGGGGACAGTAAAGGCCAGAGATTCCATGGAGGTGCCCTCATGAGCACTTGGGAGACATGCAATCATGTCAAGGCTGGCTCTGAGAGGGTACCAGGGAGCTCAGTGGCATGGGGGTGCATGCTGACTTCTGGACTGCCGCCCAGGGAGCCGTGGGGGAGCACAGTGGTGACATAGGAGTGTACTCTAATGCCCGGACTGTGCCCTCTGGTAGCACCCCACCACCACCACTGACTTACAGGGCAGCACATCTTTGTAGCGGTTCTTCCTCACGTTTTCCGGCTGACTGCCAGCCTTGGTGGAGCAGACACCCTCAGTCTTCCAGGCGGCCGAGCGGGCCCGGATGTCCTGGCGGGAGGCAATGAGTGGAGGAGATGATAGAAGAAGAGATGAAGAGAGCCAAGTCAGAATCTTGGGGACGCTGAGGCACTCATAGGGGTAGGAAGGCAAGTGACTTGGGAGAGGTGAGTGCAACCCGGGGTTAGCAACAGGGCCTGGCTAACGATGATGATAAAAAGTCACCCAGAGCGCCCTCCCTGTGTCAGGCTCTGTTCTAAGGGTAAGTCATCACCACGAGGTTCCCACAAAGTGGGTACTATTATTAATGCCCTCATTGTGCAGAAGGAAAAGCTGAATGAGGCATCGTGGTTGACTTGCCGAAGGTCACATGCCCAGGAAGTGGCAGTGGGGACTGACCCCAGGCCTCTCAAAGCACAGCACACAAGTGAGGGTTCAAACCATGCTATATTGTAAATAATAGCTTTAATCGGATAGCTGTATACTATTTACTACAAACACGAACATGATAATATAGGACAGTATAGGATGTATGTGAATTAAAATGTATGTGTTACACATGCAACACACTTTATTACTGTTATATTAACAGTAATATCAGATCACTATCACTATCAGATCTTCATGATAGCTATGATGGTAACTAACATCCACTAACCACCTATTCCATGTGAGCCACAATTCTAAGTGATTTAAACCCCGGTGGACATCCTCTCATATTGAAATTCCTACTCTACAGATAGGGAATCTGAGGCCCAGAGAGGACAGGCAATTCCTGTGAGCGTAGGGGTCCTTCCTCCAGGGACAGGGAGCACTCAGGTGTGGGCATGATGTCATATACTTCATGGGCATATGTTTAGACATTTTCATTGCCTAAGTTACGTGTTTTACATTTATTATAATTTATTTGATGTATTATATATTACAACATCTATTTTTATTTTGTATAAATTATGGATTTATTTTATACTCTTATTTGTTAAACCATATTTACTTATGAACTGATTGAATAACTTGTTCATTTTTTATTTAAATTTTTAATTACTGTATTTATTATGTTTTTGTTTATGAAGTTATATAATGTACTGTGTAAATTATTTACTCATATTTTATATATTCACTATATACTTCATATTCATTAATAAAACTATTTTCTAAATTAGTTGTTTTTATTGTACTTGAGCCATTTTTTGTATAAAGTATTATTTTACACAGATGTTTGTCAATTTTATTTTTATATATATTTTATAAAATCATTACACATGTGTTTATACGAATCATTATTTATACTTGTATTTATTGTACATGTTTATCATATATTTTACATACATTTATTATGTAGGTATTATGTTGCACATATATCTAAATTTTGTATCTAAATCATCATGCTGTGTTTGCATTTTTGTATTTTGTTTCTACACTTGTTAGGTAAATTACATTTTAAGCAGTTCATTACGTATAGTATGTCAGCCTATGACATTGCATTAGCATCGCTGTGCATAGCTTGCACTACCTTGACTGTAATGTTTAGAATCTTTTATAACTAGTGACAAAGGCGCCTAAGAAGTGAGCACTCACGACATACTAAGCGCTTATTATTATTATTATTTTTTAACCTATATTGGTCATTTAATCCTCAAGCCAGTTTGGTCATTAACATCCCTTGTCGCTAAAGGAGAAACCGAGGACAGAGCTGCGGGATAACACTTCCCGGCGCTGATTCGAGACTGGCGTCTGTCCACACCCTCCGCATGGCCCAGCCTCCAGCTGGTTCCTCTTCCCCTGCTCCTACCTCCTTCCTCTTCATGACCACAGAGGTGACCGCCGGGTCACCTGAAGCGGCCGAAGAAGGGAAATGGGGGAGCCAGGGGCGCGCCCACCAGCCCTTCCCGCCGACGGCCCTGCGCACCCCGTTAGGCCAGGTGGATGGTTCCGGGGGCGTCAGGAGGGCGCAGAAATCCTGAGCGAGTGCTGGGTGCGCCCCGCCCGGCCTGGGGACTTCGTCCCTTGGGGGCTTGAGAGCCGGGGTTGAAGACAGAGACAGAGTTACTCGGGAGAGAAACACAGAGAGAGCCTAGAGTCGGAGAGACAACCTCCGGACACCGAGAGAAAGAAGACAGAGCATGGCGCGCGGAGGGACAGGTGTCCGGACAGTCCAGTGCGCAGAGCCGGAGGGCGCGGCGTGGCCGTCCACATCGTCCACTCACGCTGAATTCGCCGGCGAGGACCGCCGCCTCCCGGCCGCCCCGCGCCTCCAGTTGCTCCAGGAAGCTCCGCACAGCGTCCAGGTTGCGGTTCATAGCGCCACGGGACAGCGACGTCCGCATCTGGCCGCTGCGCTGCGATCGCCGGGAGAAGTGCAGACACCGCGGGCTGGGCCAGGCGAGGGCCACCACGCCCCCTTCCTCCCCAACCAACCGATGCGCGCAGCGACTGGCGGAGCGCGACCCTCAGCCAATGACATCCGGTGCCCGCCCACAGCTCTGCCCCCGGCTCCCCTTTGGGGCGGTGTGGCCAGAGCCCTGGGTTCCGAAGGTCCCGGGCAGGAGAGAGTCCAGCACCTGCGCTTCCCCTTTCCCGGGCCGCCGCACCCGCTGGGCGAATCCGCACGGCCCCACAGCCACTTCCTCTTGCGCGCGCCCGCGCCCGCTCCCACTCTAGGAGCCACGCCCCGGGGACGCGCGCTCGATGGGGCTTGTCTCCCGAGTGGACTCGTCTCCAGGGACCTGGCGTGGGGGTCCCGCGCGGTAGCGCCTGAGCCCGGGTAAACGCAGACGCGCTTTCGCGCACCCCATGGCGCCGCAGCGGGGGGAGACAGCGCGGAGATTCGGCTCCTCGGGGTACCTGCGGGGGACATGGGGGCCCAGCCATCTGTGCTCCAGTTGCGTCCGAGGAAGGCAGGGAGGCAGTCCCCGGGCCCGGACCCACTCAACGTGGCTTGAGGGCGGCACGGCTACCCATGCTGGAGAAAAGGACCAGTTAGAGCGGTGCTTCTTGTATGTTTCCTGAGATTCCTTTTTCCGGTACCGGCTGGGAAGGGCTCTGGGCGCCAGGGTCCAGTCCTACTTGAGGATCTGAATCTGCCTACACCTGCTGGGAAACTGACAGCTGAGGCATTGGAAATGGGTTCTGGGGGCGAGGTTCTCCCAAAGCATTTAAGGAACTTTTTTCTTCTGCTCCATGCATCCCACCCCACCCCCCATCTTTAGGGAGCATGCAGGAGGCCAGAAGGGATGCTGTTACTCCGACTCCAGGGTCAATGATGGGAAGCTGGAAAATGGTCAGGCTCCTGGAGGCCCACCAAGGGAGGGGCCTAGTTAGGTGGGCAAGCCTGCTCCTCAATGGCATCAAGGAAGGAATCTGGGGAAGGGGGCAGATGTCTTTAGTGTCCACTTAAAGGTCATTGGAGTGTCGCAGGGTGTTCCTTGAGAACTGGAGGTGTGCTTTAAGTCACTGAGGGGTCACTGGTATCACACTGTCAATTTAATTCATTAAAGAGGTTGAATTGTGTCCCCCAAAATGATATATTCAAGCCTTAACCCCTGGTCCCATGAATGTGACCTTATTTGGAAATAGGGTCTTTGCAGACTTCAGAGTCCCAGCTGAGTGCAGACCCTACAACCATCAAAGGAAGGCTGGGATGCATCTGCTCAGCCACTCAGCTTTGGAGGGAAGGAAGTGCGCACCCATACCCAGGTGAACATAGTTGTCTCTGGAAACAAGCTTGAAAGACAAGAACCCGTGGCTGCCTGCAGGCATGAGGGTGGGGATCTGGGTTTAGGTTTTTGTCTTCAATTCCCTCCTTTTACTTCTTAAATTTTGAACCAGGAGGTATTGCTGGCTCAAAGTCACATATTAAAAAGGAGAGAAAGTATATGGGGTAATTTTCCAAGGCTGTAGGGCTGGATTTGGACCACATTCACCTGACCCCAAGCCCCAGAGTAAACCTGAGATGCAGGAGACATACAACTTCCCTGTAGCTTTTTCACAACTGCCAAGGAAAGCAACACTCCAGCCTTCTTTGAAGAAAATGAAAGCCAGAATTATAGAATCCTGTAAAAAGAGGAAGGGGAGTGGGGGCAAAAGAATCCCCCAACCCCAAGTGTACTCCAAAGACCCCCTGGCTAGGGCTGAGGGAAGTCTCCAGTCTCTATCCGTGGCCCTGAGGTAGATGGTCAGATTTTTCCTGAAGGGAAAAATGACCCAGATACTCCTGTAAGGAGATCCAAGATAAGAGCAAGAGTACTCCCACTGCTGCTGCATATAAAGGTGCTCTGAAGTCCTAGAAATTGCAATGTGGCAAGAAAAAAGAGGGGTCCTTATTACCAGAAACAAGAGTAAAATAGATCCTAACTGGAAGATAGCACAGTCTGAAAGAAAATTTAAAGAGAACCTTATGAAAAACCAGAAGGACTTGAAGGAAAATCTAATAAGATGTCTCATTAAAATACCATCACACACACACACACATATATAGATTTCCTATATCCAAACAATTTAAAACTACTTCAAAAAATATTTCATATTAGTTTCTTGAAAAATATAGGCACTAAGTTTCAAACCCCTAATGCGTTAATAGGTCTAATGATTGCTGCCAAAAAAGTATGAACTTGCATCTGACTGAACCTCTAGATCTACATATTAATTCAGAGGAAATACAATGGCAGAGAAAAATGTTAAATGACATCATACAGATAACATCAGTAAGGTCCAGGCTGTGGATACTTCACAAGCAAAATAAACCAATTTCCAAATTGAGTAAATTACAAAGAAAAAATAAAAAAGAGAATCCTACAGACTAAAAGAGACTTAGGATTTTTACACAAATGTTCAGAGCAGCATTATTTATAAGAGCCCAAAAGGGGAAACAACACTAATTTCATCAACTGGTGAACAGATAAAATGTGCTATATCCAATGGAATATTTGGCAATAAAAAGAAATGAGTCACTAATACCTGCTATAACTTGGATGGTGAAAACATTTTAAGTGAAAGAAGCCAGTCACAAAAGGTCACATACTGTATGATTCCTCTTTATGAAAACTCTAGAATAGGCAATTCTATAGAGACTAAAAGTAGATTAGTGGCTGCCAGGGGTTGGGGGTGAGAGTATGGTTGGAGGGGAATGGGGAGTGACAGCAAACAGTGTTTTAGGGGGAATAAAAATATTCTAAGATTAGATTGCAGTGATAGTTGCCTGTGAATATGATAAAAGCACTGAACTGTATGACTTAATGTGAATTGTGTGGTTTGAGAAGTAAACTTCAATAATGTTGTTTTAAGAAAACTGACTTGTCAATCATTTCCAATGATGGACCTCATTTGGATCCTAATTCAAACAAGCTAACTAATCAAGGAAAACTAAACATTACCTGGGTGTTTGGTGATATAAAGGAGTGGGTATTACTTTTAGTGGTGATAAATATTTGAGTCCTTATATTTTAGAGATATATATGGAAATAATTATGTATGAAATATACAATGCCTGTATAATAAACTAGTGGAGTACATACAGGAAGTGGACAGAGCAACAAAGGAAACAAGACTGGCCAACACTTGAAATGGGCTCTCTCCGGACTCAGACCATCCTCTCTGCTCTTGTAAATGTTTGAAATTTTCCACAATTAAGATTTAAAACAAACAATGCAGATAAAGTATATTATCATTTCTATAGCATAGTGGAAGAGGGGAGACAGAGCACAGAAACACACACACAACACAAATGGTTATTAAGTATTTGAGAAGATGCACAACCACCGTCATAATTAAAGAAATGCAAATTCAACTAGAGAAACCTTTTGTGCCTAAAGCTCGGTATAAAGATTCAAAAGGCTGGCAATACCCAGTGCCAATGAAGATACGGAAAGCGGCCACTCACCTACTGATGGTGGCTATGGAAACAGACCAACAGTTGCACCTTGGGGGGCAACTTGGCAATATCCATCACAGTTTTAAAGACTTAATTCCACTTGTAGAAAATAATTCATCAGATATACTGGTGTACATATGCAGAGGTCAGTTCAATGATGTTCTTGAAGCAATGTGTATAATAGCAAAGGCAGGAAACAACCTGACTGCAACCATTGAAAAGGCAGCAAAACATACATGCTGCTACAGAAAGTCATCCTGGAGACATCATTAAAGGGAAAGATGGCATGTTTCAGAATGGTGGGGATAACATGATCCCATTTGGGCTAAAAAATATAGTCAACAAATATATGTATACCATGAATAGAAAATATCTGGCCAGAACTTTTAAGACGCTTCAGTGATTACCTCTGAAGAGGACTGGGTGGTTGTAGGGGGATGGGGGTGGTGGGCAGGGATCTATTTGCATCTTGCTTAATTTTGTCTGGCCTTAGCTGAAAGCAGTCCCCACAGTGCTAAGCAAGCCCTGTTCTTTAATGACCTTCTGTGATTAAGTTGTTAAAAAGCAAACCACTGATCAAGTGCCTGCTCTGTGCTGGGGAAACAGTGACTACTACCCCAGCCTCATGGGGCTCACCCAGGACAAGGTGAGGTGAGTCAGCAGGGGAACAGCCTCATGGTGCCTGACACTGCATGGGGTGGGGGTGGGGGTGGGGTGAAGAGACAGGGAGAGAAGAAAGATTAAAACCACAGGAGGCGAGGTCTGAGGACAGACTGTGGGCATGACCATATCCTAATTCCTGGAACCTGTGAATTGAGACCTAATTTGGGAAAAGGGTCTTTGCAGATAGAATTAAGCGAAGGCCCCTGAGATGGGAAGATCATTCAGTATTATCCAGGGAGGGCCTAAATTCAATGACAGGAGACACAAAGGGAGATTTGACTGAAGGGAGCACACAACGTGAGGCGCAGACTGGAGAGAGGCAGCTACAAGTTAAGGAAGGCCAAGGATTGCAGGTAGCCCCAGAGGCTAGGAGAGAAGTTCTTCCCAGGAACCTCGGGAGGGGGCGTGGCCCTGCTGACACCTTGATTTTGGACTTCCGGCCTCCAGAACTGTGAGAACAAATTTCTGTTGTTTTAAGTCACCAAGTTTGTGGCCTTTTGTTACAGCAGACATAGGAAACTAACACATGACATCATCCTATTCTACTTTTGTATGTTTTGAAATTTCCACAATTTACAAAGATTTCATGTCATATTCTTCTAAGGTACAAGGAAACTGGGGGAACCGGGAGTCCCTGGAAAATGCTATGGAAGGAACTGGATTTGCAGAGGTGGGGCCGGATGAGGTTACTTGCAAGTCCCCTGAGGTCCCATCCCCTGCCTTCCCAAAAAGCTGAGGCCCTGTGGGTGTCCCGACCCCATCTAGCCTCTCCTCTCACAGGCCTGTACCTGTTTCTAGAACTCTACATGCACTGTCCCACCTTGAGACCTTTGCTCAAGCTGTACCCTCTGCCAGTCATCACCAGGAAGCCCCTGCTGCCTTGCACCATCATCCAGCTCTCAGCTCTTGGGACACCAATGCAGGAGCCTCCCTACTCCGGGTTCTGGCCTAACTTGTTTCTCCATTGTCCTATCCCCATCTGACATTTCTTATTGTCACTGCTCCCATCCGTAAAAAGTCACATACATTCTGCAGGATCCTAACTCCTACTTTGTGTCAGACCAGAGCCCGTGGGTCCATGGAGGGAATATGGGTTCAGAGAAGGACAGGCTCGCCTCAGGGTGTTCCCCAGTCTCTCCTGGGCTATACTGGCCCCCCACAGGGGTTGTGGGGAAACCCTCCCTCAAGTGAGAGCTAGAGATGTGTGTGGTGGGTGGCCCCTTAGGTGTCACTGTGTCCCCCATTGTGACAGTTTGAAGCTTTTTGTGGATCCCACAAAAGACCATGTTCTTAGAGCTAATCCATTCCTGTGGGACCCTTTGAGACTGGGTTCAGTTGGGGAGCCTTTGACTGGATTGCTTCAGTGAGGCATGACCCAGGTTGGGTTTTGGTCCTCTTGCCAGAGTCCTTTATAAACAGACACATGGCAAAAAAATGGCAGAGAAAGAGAAACTCAGAGAGGCCTGGAGTAGCCGGGAGAAACAAGCCATTTACCTACCTACCCACAGCTGAGCTCAGGGACAAAGTAAGCCTGCAGGGGTCCAGAGACCCAGATCCACAGAACTGCCGTTCTGCCTTGCTAAGCAGCAGGAGTCCTGGGTTGCCAGCAGCCGACCTTTGTTGAGACAGCATCTCTGGTGATGCCTTGATTTGGACATTTTCACAGCCTCAGAACTGTAAGCTTTTAACCTAATAAAACTCCCTTTATAAAAGCCAACCCATTTCTGGTATATTCCTCCCGTAGCTTTTAGCAAACTAAAACACCCACGAATGGAGAGTGGGTGCCTAGAGAGGTACTGAGGACAAAGCAAGGTGTACCCCAGCCCTCCCTCTCTCCCCAAGTAAATCAGAGCTGGCTCTGTCCTCTTTGGCTCCAAACCTGTGAAGGTTCCCACATGCTCTGAGTCAAAGCAACATACCATCAGCGCCCCTCAGGACTGGCATGACCTGGCTCTGCTGTGTCCAACCCCAACTTCCCAGTGACCTCACAAATGACACCTTTGCTCCCGAGGTGAAATGAGCACCCAAAACTCTGAGGGGGCAGGACCAGGCCCTCCCTAGGGCTAAGGACAGGCCTATCTTGTTTCAGACATGACTGAATCCCCACAGAAAACCCCAGATGCATCCCAGGGGACCCCACAGGCCTCCTCCTTCAGATTTGACCTGGCCAAGGATGTCCCAACCCATTCAGAGATAAGACAGGGCTGTCATGACAGAGGGTTTATTCTGGCCCCTCCACCCCTCGCACAGACCCCATACTCTCAGCCCTGGGGACCATGTGTGACAGCCCCACCTCCTGGTTCTAAGTCCATGTCCTGATCAGCGAGTGGGCTCACTCAGCACTCAAGAAGACTCTCTTGTGCGCAGTGTTGGTGTACGGGTGCCAGCGCCACTCCACATCAGCAGTGGCCTCCTGCTCCAGCGTGCCCAGGCGAATCATGTACACTGGGGGTGGTGGTGGGGAGCAAACATCAGCACCTGCCCATCTGGCCCACACCTGCCCCCAAAATGTGGGGTAACACCTAGACTCACACTTCAGCTCGAAGCGAGGCCCAACCTCGGTCAGCTCCACGTTGCGGTGGTCTGTCTTCTTGTAGGTGTGGTGCCTGGGAAAAGGGAAGCCAGGAAGGGATGTGAGCCAATAAACAACAGCACAAGGGACACAGGTCAGGACACCATCCCTGGGAGCCTAGCCCACAGACCCACCTAAAGGAGATGTAGTCGTCCTGGTTAGCAAAGGTGATGATCCGGTGGCTGTCATCCTTGGGCACGGGGAACAGGTAACGGAGGATGTCAGAGACCTGGGGCAGTGGGAAGGAGAGCGGCACGTGACTAGCCAGGCCGGACTCCAGGCCCACCCTGCGGCCACCAGCCCTGCACCCCTAACTCACTCGCTTGCCCAGGCGGGAGGAGAACCCATTCATGATGAGGTGGGGCTTAGCCTCCGACATGGTGCCCAGGTCGGGGATGTCATGCCGCATGACAACATTGCACAGTGTGAAGTATGCGGTGGGGCCAAAAGGCAGGTGGCTGACGATGAGCCCCACTGGTTGGAGGGGGGGCATGCCATCAGAGACTGTGCCTGCCTAGGCGCCCCCTGCCCCTCCCTGCCTCATCAGCCACCCCCCGGCCCAGCCTCACCTGGTGTGCCTCGGTGCTCGTGGACCACCAGTAGATCAGTGACTCCGTTGGCCTTGCAGGCTCGCACCAGAGCGCCCACCTCGTGCCGGCCACGGTTCATGCGTTGGGCACCTGGGAACACCAGCTTGAGCTCCTGCACACGGACCTCCTGTCAGCACTCGTCCATTCTTCCCGACACCACCCCTTGTACCCCACCCACCAATACCTTTGCAAACATCTTGAGGCGGGAACTGGGATCTCGGGAGGTGGTGATCATGATCTTGGGATCCTCAACCCCTGCCCATCGATACTCATCGTCCACGTGGCTAGTTACACCTGTCAGGAGTGTGAGGGGCGGAAACTTGGTGTGTCTTGAAAAATAAAAAGCTAACTTAGGGGCGGATGCATCTGTCTAGGCCACTGCCGATAAACAAGACCCCCTCCCACATGGACACACTCCCATCTGCACTGTGCAACAGTGTAGCCACCAGCCTTTTGGGGCCACTGAGCACCTGAAGTGGGGTGGTGGAACTGGAAAGGGAACTTTTTATTTTACTTAATTTTATTTAATTTAAATGATAATAGTCACATGGGGCCAGTGGCAGCCGTACATGTCTAGCGGTAGCAGAATCTTGTTTGTTGAATGATACAATGAAGGTAACATTTGGGTCCCAGTGGGGTGCTGAGTGCTGGGGACACGGCAGTGAACCAAACAGAAATTGTCCTCTCATGAAGCTCGATCCAGACAAAGCAAAGCAGGATTAACAGGGTGCTGTTGTATGTATCATTCATCACATAAATGGAATTAGAGTTAATCAGGATGGCCCCGCCCCTCCGAGGAGCCAAGGGGCAACTGGGAAGGGGAGCAGTGGAAGTGGGGAAAGTGCTCACGTCCAGAGCAGCACAAGATGGCCAGCAGGGCAACGCAAAGGAGTCAGTTCAGTCACCTTCGCCACCTGCGTCGTCAAACTCCAGGGACCCCTGTAAGGCCAGAGCCTCCCGGCGTAACTCAGTGGGAATTAGGCGGTTATCTGCAGGGGAAAGACAGAGTTGCTGAGACACAAGCATGGAGCCCTCAACTTACACAACACTGTGGCTTACAAACCAGTTTAGTCTAGATGGAAAAATATCTTTCCTTCTTTCTGAGCACAGAGGTGATACATGATTACTGGGGGTGGGTAAGGACAACTCATTTTTGTCTATATGCCAACCTGTTTACAGCGGTTACAGGAATGTTCATTTTCTACAGCTCTTGATTCTCATGGCTTGAGGTTTTTCTAGGATGTTTTTATCATAAGTATGTATTTCCCTTGTATTTAAAAAAAGTTAATCTTTTAAAGAACATGAACTGCTATTTCTATACGAAGGTGGGCCAAATACCCTGAAACCCTCCCACAACAAAACAGCTAATTGTGCTGCACAGAATGGAGAGTGAGAACATAACTCGGTCAGCTCTGGGTAGGAGGTCACCTCCACAACTAAAGCTGAACCAGGCAAGGGGGCTGGACATGATCTCTTTGGAAACCTTTGGCATCATCTTACAGAGCTAACCATTAGCATACCATAGGCCCAATATTCCTCTCCCATATGCCTTGGAGGAACTCTTGCACAAGGAGAATGATCACCACAGCAGCACTGTTCCTACCTACCCCAAATTGAAAACAAACTCGGTGCCAACAGAGAACCACAGGGAAAAGGATGATCAACCGGTGGCATATTCCCATGAATGAGCCTCTACTGCACTCAATGGATCTCAGAAATAATGCAGAGTGAAAAAAAATGAAGCTGCAAAAAGAATACTACAATCAACTATTATTTTTAAAACTAAAAATTAAGGAGTGTGGTTTAGGGATAAAAGCAGATATGATGTAGGCCCAAATAGCAGCAAAGAAATGATTTATTTTTAAATGGTACTCAATATAGTAGTTATCTAAGTTGGGGTAAATATTTGTAAATTTCAATGTATTGATCATTCTTCACTTCTTAATAAGGTGACTGGGTTACAATCTGTCACATATATATATATATATATATATATCTTTTCCACTGAGCTATAGTCATCCATTTTATTCTCTAGCTTTCCTTCTAGCATCATGGACAGCCCAAAACTTCCCCTTTCAACCACGTTAACATTCACACTTCAGTGCTGTTAATTACACTCATATCGCTGCACCACCGTCATCTTCATCCATTTCCAAACTGTTACAATCAACCTGTTACCATTATATTATGTTTCTTAACATAAACATATATATGCACCACACATTAAAACATAGAAGAAACAGAGTGATATTAAAATAATCAGAGGTATTGGGGGTGCTGCACCATGAGGAAGAAAACAAAAAGCTCCACTAACACAAGGTCCAACACAGGGATAAATACGGCATTTCTAATCAGGCATGTGTAATGCGGACTCTAATAGGGCAAAAAGAAACGTATGTGTGGAGGAATCATAAAGATTCCTACTTCATAATGCAAATAAAAATAAATTCAATACAGATTAACAGTTTGAAAAGAGAAAGGAAACAGCAGCACTAAGAGAGAAAAAAATGTACTTTTATAATCTCGTACTGAAGAAAGAAAGGAGAAAACCATTAGGAAGGGGGATGTCTACAGGGCCATGCAAATATTTTAAATTTGGAAGAACTAGATCCACCGTAAACAGAGTCAAGACGCAAGCTACAAAATATGGATACCGTAGCATAAATGACAAACTGTATCATCACAGGAGAAGGACGTTTGCAAGAATGACTGGTAAAATCTTAATGCGTTTTATACCATTGGCTTTTCAACGTGCAAAAGTCTGATCGTTCTCAGGATCTGCTACTTGAAGCCGGAGACTCCCCGTACCTTCGAGGGCGCGTCGCAGTCGCTCCTTCTTCTCCTGGGCCGTGCGCTGCGCCTCCTCCCGGGCCTTGCGGTACAGGTACTCGCGGCGCAGACGAGCCTCGCGGCGCAGCTGAGGGTAGAACCAACGTCAGTGTCCTGGACCACCGTCCCCAGCCCCAGGGTAACATCCTTAACTCGCCGTGAGCCCCCTGCCCCCAAAGAAAAGCCCGAACTTTCCTCCTACCATCTTCAGTGCTTCTCCACGTGCGTCTGGGAGGATCTGAGACCGCCGCCTTCGCCCTCGCTTCCGCCCTCAACCAAGAAGGTCGCTAGAGGATTCACTACTGCTGGGTGCTGTGGAAGTTGCCCAAGGTTAAGATGGCGAACAGCTGGTGGGCGTGGCCAGACGATTGGCCAGTCTGGCAGCGCGTGCTCGCTGGAGTAACCAATAGGCTGAGGTTATACTATCACCCGGATTAGACCAGCCATTAATAAATATGTCGGCCTATGGCGTTACTACCTGCCGCCACCCTGCAGTATGCCTTATCTTAAGATGGCGTACAGCTAAAGCCTTATCTTAAGATGGCGTACAGCTAAAGCAATCATAATTAGGGGCTTGAGACAGTCCGCCGACCCTAAAAGTGGCATAGCGATGGACTGGGGCTCGCCTGCTTGAATTCAGTTAAAAGCCGTTCCTCCGTTAATCAAAATGATTGCCAAACAGCTTCGACTGCTTTCATTCGCAAAGCGGTCGCCCAACTTTAAAAGGCAGCGCCGACTCTAACCTAACCTCCAGCGCGAGTCCGCGGAGGCGCTGGCCCGCCCCCTGGGGGCGGATATCGCTCCGATTGGCTGTCGTGCGCGCGACTGGCGGAGGTTGGGCGCGCCGGGCGGAGTCGGCGGCGGACTGTGTGCCCTAGGCCATGGCGGGGCGGAACTTGCCGGCCGAGCTGGACTCGCTGCTGCTGCAGCTGCTGGAGGACCTGGAGGAGCTGGAGGCGAAACGCACGGCGCTAAACTCCCGTGTGGAGGAGGTGAGCGCCTGGGACACGGGCGGGCGGGCGCGTGGATGTAAACTGAGGCTCACTGCCCCCACTCTCTCAGGGCTGGCTCTCGCTCTCCAAGGCTCGCTACGCCATGGGTGCCAAGTCGGTAGGGCCCCTGCAGTACGCCTCCCGCATGGAACCCCGGGTCTGCGTCCGCACCAGGTGAGGAGCTTTGGGTGCCAGGGGTCGGGTAGGCAGGACGGGTCGCCAGAGGCGCATCCTCACTTTTCGTCTTTCAGCGAGGTCCAGGACGGGCTCCAGCAGTTCCGGGTGGTGAGAGCCAGCGCCGAGACCCCAGAGGAGGTGGGGCCCTGCGAGGCAGGTGAGCCCGCCCCCCTTGCGCCTCGGCCTCACCCCAGTGTCGAAGACAAAAGGCACATGACAGTTGAGATAGTTATGTTCAGATCTCAGGAGGCAGCGCCCAGATCCCAAGATCAAAATGGCCCAGCAGGGTCCCAGCCTTAGACTTTTATAAGGAGGAGTAGACAGGTTACAGGTGGGATGATTTACAGTTGGGCTGTTTTGCAATCAAGGGAAGCCTCACAAAGTTGAACAGGAAATGTTTATCTCTTTGTCTACCTAGTTTGAGGGGGACAAACTTCTAATCTTAGCTAATCAATCATGAGACAAAGAAAAGGGTCTGCATCAAGTCTTATCAGCAGGTTCAGGCAAAAGGAGAAAAGCCTTTGTTTGGCCTTATTACAGGTAAACAGGGATCCTGCAAGTATTATGAGAGTCCTGCCAGAAAGTGGACAATGAGTCTTATTTAAATCACATGGGGAGGGGTAGTTCTGTGCAGTAAGCTTTCATGGAACACAAAAGGGTACAAGAGGTTGGGGGAGGTTTTTAATCATTGCTGTTTTCCGGGATCTTGGGGCTGACATAAAGATGGTTATTGCCGAAAAACAAGGACCAGTTTTTTGGCAATCCCCCAGTTACCTGCCTTTCTTTTACCAGCTCTGCGCAGGCGCAAGGGCCTTGCTAAGACACCAGAGCCTGACCCCTTGGCAGCC
Organism: Tolypeutes matacus; assembly: GCA_026826555.1. NCBI lineage: Eukaryota > Metazoa > Chordata > Mammalia > Cingulata > Chlamyphoridae > Tolypeutes > Tolypeutes matacus. Next base: position 11,106,854 of record JAKSZT010053840.1, on the reverse strand, counting down.
CCACCAGACCCTCTGAATTGGTTTGGGATACTGGTTCCTCACAGCCTGCGGCAGGCCCAAGCCTGCTTCAGTGAGGGTGAGTGGCCCCTGCTAGCCGTGGGCTGAACTTGACCCTACCTCCACATGGAGCACTAAGGATGCCAGAGCAGGGATTAGTCTGCAAAGGGCTTGGCAGGTTTTGTTGGATACCTGCTATTCCTTTGAAAAGCATCTACTGGCCATTGGCAGTGTTCCGGGCTCATGCCAGGTATTGGGGATATAGCAGGTAACAAAAGTGACGAATACCCTTTATGGAATGTTTATTCTAGGATGAGAGAAAGGCAACTTGCAGATAAATAAATAAGCACTTAATGTCATACCAGGTTGTGAAGATTGTTAGGAAGAAGTAAGGGGGATAGAGTGGGACAGGAGTAGGCTGGTAACTGTTTTATGAAGGGTGACCAGAACGGCCTGTCTGAGGAGATGGGAATGGGAACAGTGTTCTGGGCAGAGGCCCTCGCTGCAGCAAAAGAGCTGAGGCACGGTTGCATCTGGTGTGTTGGAGGAACAGCAGAGAGGAGGACAGTGGGATGGGGAGTCAGTGCCGTGGAAAGTACTAGTTGAGGGCAGAGAGGACCATGTTAGATGGTTTGAGAGCTGTGTAGGCCAGATGAGGACTTCGTTTGCCTGTGGGGCGTTTCTGATCAGAAGTGGGTTCGATTGGAACTGCAGGGTAACAGGAACCCCGTGGCTACTGTGTGGGGACAGACTGGCAGGCAGAGGACAGAGCAGGTACAGGTGGGAGCAATGGAGGTGCAGATAAATGGGGATCCTGCATGTGTTTTGAGAGTAGAAGCCCAGGATTTGCTGACAGATGGGATGCAGGTGTCTGGAAAGAAGAGGAGTCCAGGTGACCCCATAGTTTTCCTCCACAATGCCTGGAAGGATGGCACTGCCCTCAGCTGCAGCGGGAAGGCAGCAGGCAGCAGTGGAAGGGAAGTGGCCTGGGAGTGCCCATGCACAGTGCCCACCAGGCTGAGGTGCTGATTGAACAGGCGGTTGGGCACGTGCGGCTGGAGTGTGAGGAGGCCAGAGCTGGAGAGATTTGGGAGATGAACACATAGCGCTGGTGTTTAAATGACAAGTCTGTAAGAGATCAGCAGGAGTTGAGTGTGCATGGAGAGAGGGGGTCTGAGGACTGAGGCTGTGTTAGGAGGTCAGGGAGAGGAAGGAGAGAATCCATTCGGGGAGACTGCAAAGCAGCAGTGAGGTGGGAGCCCCAGAACCCCAAGGACAAGTTGTCCTGGAAACCAAGCAGAGGAAGTGATTCCTGGAGGGATGTGATCAGGTGTGTGGGCAGCTTTGCTCCCCAGTCAAGTAGGCTGATAACTGCATGGAGGGCAGTGGGATAGCCCAGGGGGTGGACCCAGAGTGTGGGCAAAGCTGGGGGGAGAGGGAGAGCAGTGAGGCACTAGGATGATGGAATTAGAATCTGTGAGTTTTTTTGTTCCTGGTAGGGGTCATTTGCATAACGACCTGACTGAGGGGAGGGCATGAGTCCAGTGAGATTCTAGAGCAGCCAATGCAAGGCTGGAGGTTGGGACCAAATGAAGAATAGTATGAGACCAGAGAAGCCTTAGGCTTCTCCATGCTCTGAGGGTGTCCAGTGCCTGCTGGGTCATGGGTCGCACCACAGATACCAGCATGTGCATGTGACATGCTCTCCTCTTCCTCCAGGCTTGCAGCTGGCTGCAGATATGGCCAGTCTCCAGACCCGCATCAACTGGGGTCGAAGCCAGCTCCGGGTCCTCCAGGAGAAGCGCAGGCTGTCCGAGCCAGGGGCTGCCTGACCTGTGTCCAACTGCTCTGCTCTTCCTTTTTCCTTCTTCCTTCACAGATTGCTCCGCCCCCCACCACAGCTAATCCACCCTCCTTAAAATTTCCTCATCTGCAAGTTTACAACTCTGAAGAGGCAGAACGAGTCACATTGAAAACCACTACTTTGAAATCACTTCTAGGCCCACATTGTCACAGGACACTCTCATGTGGGCAGGTGAAGGACCAGAAACAGAACAGGCTTGTGGATAAATGAGCTGTGATTTAGTTATAGAGTGAAACAGGAATGGGCAGGTTCCCTAGAGCCTCAAAACTGAACTTGAAAAAATCTGAATTTGATAGAGGATAGATTAGGAGAGGATGATACTACGTAAATGAACAAACCTAACACCTGAGTAGATGTTTTAAGTGGGGAAGTAAAAAAAAGTCTAGCTTGTATTTTTCAAGGAAACTCTAGGAATAGACCTGCATTTATCTTAGGAGTGAGGTTGAGTCCCTTTGTTCGTTAAAGGGCCAGTTGTGTTTGCTGTTCTGGGAACTCTGTCCATGTCCTTGCTTCATTTTTCAACTGGGGCTGTTGCTCTTTTTTAGCAATTTCTAGGAGCTGTTTATGTTTGGGGGAAATTAGTCCTTTATTCGTGAGATGTAAATTTTTTTACCCAATTTGCCCACAACTTTTTGTTTTATGTTTTTAACTTTACTTGTAAAATAAAACACATCATAGAACACTGCACAGAATAGTTGAATAGTTTTATGAATAACTAAGGTAAACTATAGTAACCATCACTTAGTTTTTGTGTTTTAGAGTTGAATTTCTCATCAATCTTCTGAGTTATGATTTCTGGATCTGGGGTTATAATTGATGAGATAATGAGAGAATCCTCCAGTGTTTTCCTCAAGAGCTTTTGTGGGTTTAGTTGGGATATGGGGTGAGTCCTGCATCCAGCTTTGTCTTGTCTACCTGGCATCTGTGTACTTCCTGTTGATTAATCCACTCTTATCCCTGACATAATTCCAGTGTATGCCAGCTCTAGTTTTGAAACTTCCATTCTGTTTCATTGATGTTCTTGTCAGTCCACACACTTGTACCACTCTCTTATTATTGACCCTTTAACATATATTGTAATTCCAGTAGGACGGATTTGGGTTTGGGTTGGGGGAAGTCGCGAATCCTTTTTGGCCATGTTGAGCTTGAGTTGAAAGTGGAAGCCTAAAGGAACAGCTTAACGGGAACCCCTGTGATGATTAAAATAAAATTTGAAAAAAGGACATTCCTTCTACCTAGCCCTAAAGACGGCTGACTTTCAGAATAACATCCTACAAAAAAGGGTGACATAAGAACTGTAATGAAGTAAAAACTGCCTTTACAGTTTTTAACATTCGTAGCATTGACTGTTAATGATTAAACTCCCATCAAAAGACACAGACTGTCAGAATAGATAAGAAAACAGGAGCCATCTATATGCTGTCTACAAGAGACTCACCTGAGATCCAAGTATACAAGTAGGTTGAAAGTGAAAGGCTGGAAAAAGATATTCCAAGCATGCAGTAAGCAAACAAACAAAAAACTAGAGTAGCCATACTTACATCAGATGAAATAGACTTTAAAAACAAAGTTGTTATTTGAGACAAGGAAGAATATTATATATTAATAAAAGGGACAATTCACCAGGAAGAAATAACAACCATAAATGTATTTGCACCTAACCAGGGTGCCCCAAATTACATGAGGCAAACCCTGGCAAAACTGAAGGGAGAATAGATGTCTTACAGTAATAGTTGCAGACTTCAATACACCACTCCTCATGGATAGAAAATCTTGGTAGAGGATCAATAAGGAAATAGATATAGTAATATGATAAATGAACTACATCCAATAGAAATATGTAGAATATTGTACCCCAAAACAGCAGGATATGCATTTTTCTCAAGTGCTCATTGATCTTTCTCCAGGATAGACTATATGTTGGGTCACAAAATAGATCTCAATAAATTTAAAAACATCAAAGTTACACAAAGCACTTTCTCTGATCATAATGGAATGAAGTTGGAAATCAGTAACAGGTAGAAAAAGGTACAACTCACAAATAGATGGTGATTTAACAACATACTTTTTAAAATATATACTCTTAGTGGTAGATTGTTAATCTCTTGCTCTACGCTATTGCCCATAGTTTGATTTGGTTGTAATTTTGCGTGATATTAACATTTCATTAATGTACACATTCTTTTTCAAATAAAAACAGACATGGAAAAAAAAAAAATAATAACATCCTGCTGACCACGAAGTGCACCGCCTGAGTAAAGAAAAAACATTCGGTTTTTGCGTTTACCATAATTCTTGCCCGGGGAAAAGATATTCCCCTGGCCACCAGTCCCCAGTAGAGTCCTACATTTTGATCTTACATGTCAATTGGCGTCAATGCCTTCACTGGGTCATTGTTGATAAATCATTTACTCTTTTAAATGTGTTTCGGGTGAAACCATGCCCTCTGCAAACAGCAAAGCGCCACAGACACTCGCCATAACCCATCCTTGCTCGGGCTGTCCAGGGAACTGCCCAGAGACGTTGGTCCCCGAGAACCCCTAGTTTCAACCGCGGTGCGAGGCTCCCGGGAGCTCGCGCAGCCGCAGTCCGCACGTTTTCCACAAGGGTTGGCAGACGCGATGTGTAGCTACAATGCGGAAATAGTGTTTGTGACGCGGTCCGCGGCGCTGATGTAAGTGATGTATAATGATTCAGGAAGCTCTTTATTATAGGTTCCCATATGGTCTAGCGGTTAGGATTCCTGGTTTTCACCCAGGCGGCCCGGGTTCGACTCCCGGTATGGGAACAGTAGTATCCTTTTTAAGCTGGGGGGAAAACATTCGCCAGAATTTTGAGTTTACCAGGTCAAAATGGGTATTTCTTTCCATACCAAACCTGTCGAAACTGAAGGCCTGGTACGCCTGTATCCCGAGCTACTTGTTTTGTCTGTCAATAACATTAATTATGTTAGATACAATTATATATTACAGATGTTAGTTCTTTGCGGACTATCCAAATATTAAGTCATATTTTAAATATTCATAATATATGATATTGTGAAACTCCGCTGTGGAGAGCGAGGGTTCTCACCCGGGTAAAACCGAGCTGGCCAGGCTCTTCCTTGGATGCGGGGCTCTGCAGGTGCGGGCCGGCAGGGCGGGGCAGGGCGGGGCTAGGCGCTGCGAAGGAGGCCGGGCCTGGGCTGGGCTCTTGACGCCCAGGTGGGGCCAGGCTCTCCGCTGAAAGCGTGGCCAGGGACGATTGGCCAGTAGGCGGAACTGGGCCCTGATTTTTGCCTTTTCCTGAACCTGGATTTGACCTTTGTCCTGATCCTGGTTCTCATACTCACCCTTACCCTGGTCCTGGCTCTGGTCCTGGCTTTTGCCCTTGTCCTCACTTTGGCCTTGGCCCTCACTTTTATCTTAACCATTGCACTACCCCTGGACCTTGCTGTAGCCCTCGCCCTTATGCTAGCCATAGTCCTTCCTCTGGCCCTGGCATCCATCCTTGCCTCCTTGGCCTGGCTCTCATGACCCTCCTGGCCAAGGTTCTGGTCCTGGACCTGGCCCAAGCATTGTCACAGGTTTTCACCCTCATTGTTGACCTAGCCCTCAACCTTTTCTAACCTCTTCTTGTTCTTCCCCTCATCCTGGTCCTTGATCTTGAATTTGAACTTGACCTTGAACCTGACCCTGACTCTCAAAATGACTTAACCTGATCTTTCCCTTGCTCTGACCCTTAACCTTATATTCCTCCTCATTCAGCTCTGACCATTGTCACCTGCCTCTGACAGCAAATTTTGAGTATGGTCTTGAAATTTATCATGAACATGACCTTAATTTGACCCTGACCGTCATGAAATTGGAGTTCAACCTGAACTAAATCTTGATCTTGGCCTGATGACAAACTTGACTTTGAACTTGACTTTAACCTTGTTTTTGACCATGATCCTTTTATACTTCTTTACTCTAAACATCAGCCTTACCCTATCTAGTTCTAAACTTGAACTTGACCTAACTTTTTTCTCAATCTTTTCTTGAACTTGTACTTTATCTTGACACTGATCCTTATAGTCTTCCTGATCATGAAAATTGTCTTAATGATTAATATCTATTCCAGATATTGAATTTGATCTGGAACTTAACCTTGTACAAGACACTATTCTATATCTGATTTTAATTTCACTTTGAACTGGATATTGACCTTGATTTGATGATGATTGTAAGTGGCACAGAGAGGGAATTCAAGACTGGAATTTGATAGAGAATAACTGTGCTAAGAGTGGTTGTAGAATTAAACACAGTGAGTGTTCAAAAAGTCATTGTTTAATAGCACACAGTAAGTCCAATGCATACGGAATGGCACAGAATGAGTATGCAAGAGTGCAAGTGGGATGGAGCTGAACAAGTATGCAAAGAGTGATAATCAAAATACATGCAGGTAGCAAGATAGTCCCATCTAGCTTACCCATGGAATCCTCTCAGTTAGAGCCGGAGTGGGCATCACTATCCCAGAATCCTCAGGATTAGGGAATGAACGGTGGACTAAAGTAGACTTACTGTTATTCTACTATAGACTTATTGTGATTCTAGCATGTTATCATTCATGTGGAAGCAGTGGCCACTGGAGGTTCTGTAGGAAGGGAAGGGGGAAAATAGGTGTAATATGGGGGCATTTTCGGGACTTGGGAATTGTTCTGAATGACATTGCAATGACAGATACGGGCCATTATACATCTTGTCATAACCTACAAAATTGTGCAGGAGAGAGTGTAAACTGCAGTGTAAACTATAATCCACATTTAGTGGCAATGCTCCAAAATGTGTTTATTAATTGTGACAAATGTACCACACTAATGAAAGATGTTGTTAATGTGGGAAAATGTGCAAGGGGTAGAGAGCAGGACATATGGGAATCCCCCATATTTTTTATGTAGCATTTATGTCATCTAAGTATCTTTTTAAAAAAAATTTAAAGTATATTATAAAAAAATACATCAGGGATTGTGCAAGGAGTAATGGTATAATATAAGAGAATGGACTGAAAGCAGTAGAAGTTGGATGGTTTAGAATGAGTGTACAAAGAGTGGTTGCTGAATTACTCTAGAATAGCATACAGTAGGTGTGCAAAGATTCATTATGAATAGATAATGGCTGTGAGAGTGGGTTTTGAATGGCACAGATTAGTGTGTAAAGTCCTTGTTGAATTGCACCAGTGTGCATTCCAGTGGTTGATAAATAGCGCCCAGTAAGTGTGCAAGATTCATGAATGGCACAGAGTAGGTGTGAAAGAAAGGACATTAATGATGGAAAAGACTGTGAATAGAATGGTTAATGAATTGCATACAGTGAGTGTGCAAAGAGTGGTTGTTGAATAGCACCCTTCAGTCTATAAATAGGGACTGTTCAATTGCACAGAATGGGAGTTAAAGGAATGGGATTTGGCTGGTGTGGAATTGTGGTCATAAATATAGTGTTGAGATGCAAATAATGAGTGTGCAAAAGTTTTGTAATGGAAAATATTGGGTGTGCCAGAAATGGATGTTGGGTGGTGAGAGAGGGGTGCAATGAGTGGTGTTTGAGTCACATACAGTGAATGTGTAAAGAATGGCTGTTAAATAGCATAAAATGGGTGTGAAAAGAGAAGTTTAATTGCACGATGTGTGTATGCAATGAGTGGGAGTCAGATGTAGAATGAGTGTGCAAAGAGTGTAGCTGAATCACACACAGTACATGTTAAAGAGTGGTTGTTATTTAGCACACTGTGAATGTGCAAGTAGTGATTGTTTAATGGCATAGAGTGGGTGTAAATAGAATGAATATTAGATGGAGTATTAGAATGTATAGCATCCCCTTCAAAAATTCATGTCCACAGTGGCTGTACCATTCTACATTCACACCAACAGTAAAGGAGTGTTCCTATTTCTCCACATCCTCTCCAGCATTTGTAGTTTTCCATTTTTAAATAACGGCCATTCTATAAGGTGTGAAATGATATCTTATTGTAATTTTGATCTGCATTTCCCTAATAGCTAGTGATGTTGATGTTTTCATGTGCTTTTTGGCCATTTGTATTTCCTCTTTGGAAAAATGTTTATTCAAGTCTTTTGCCCATTTTAAGATTGGGTTGCTTGCCCTTTTTTTTTTTCATTGATTTGTATAATCTCTTCATATAACATGGAAACCATATTGGATATATGGTTTCAAAATATTTTCAAAATATTTTCTCCCATTGACTAGGCTGCCTTTTCAAATTCTTGACAAAGTCATTTGAAGTGCAAAAGTGTTTATTTCTGAGGAGGTCTCAATTACCTATTTTTTTCTTTTGTTGCTCGTGCTTTGGATATAAGGTTTAAGAAACCACCATCTACCACAAGATATTGAAGATGTTTCCCTATATTTTCTTCCAGGAGTTTTATGGTTCTAGATTTTATATTTAGGTCTTTGATCCATTTGAGTTAATTTCTGTATAGGAGTCATCTTTCTTTCTTTTGGATATAGCTATCCAATTCTCCAAGCACCATTTGTTGAATAGATTGTTCTGACCAAGCTGGCTGGGTTTGACAGCCTTGTCAAAAACCACTTGACCATAATTGTGAGAGTCAATTTCTGAAATCTCAATTCAATTCCATTGGTTAATCTGTCTATCTTTATGCCAGTACCATGCTAGGGTTTTTGTGTTTTTTTTTTGTTTTGTTTACCACTGTAGCTAAATAATATGCTTTAAAGCCAGGAGGCGAGAGTCCTCCAACTTACTTCTTCTATTTAAATATATTTTTGGCTATTTGTGACAACCTACCCTTCCAAATAAATTTGATAATTGGCTTTTTCATTTCTTCAAAAAAAAAAAAAGGCTGTTGGAATTTTTATTGTGATTATGTTGAATCTGTAAATCCATTTGGGTAGAATTGACATCTTAATAATATTTAGTCTTCCAATCCATGAACACAGAATGGCCTTCCATTTATTTAGTTCTTCTTTGGTTTCTTTTAGCAATGCTTTGTAGTTTTCTGAATACATGTTCTTTATGTCCTTAGTTTATTCCTAAATATTTCATTATTTTATTATGGATGGAATTTTCCCCCTGACTTCCTCCTCAGACTTCTCATTAGTAGTGTACAGAAATGCTACTGTTTTTTGAGTATCAATCTTGTATCCTGCTACTTTACTGAACTTGTTTATTACCTTCAGTAGCTTTGTTGTGGATTTTTCCAGATTTTCTAGGTATGGGATCATATCACCAGTGAATAGTGAGAGCTTTAGTTCTTCCTTTCCTACTTGGGTGCCTTATTTCTTTTTCTTTCCTAATTGCTCTAACTAGAACCCCTAGCACAATATTGAATAAGAGTGGTGACAGTGGGCATCCTTGTTTTGTTCCTGATCACAGCGAGAAAGCTTTCAGAAACACTTGAAACACTATCAGTGTTTCACCATTTTGTACAATGCTATGGGTTTATCATATAAACACTTTATCATGTTGAGGAGGTTTCCTCCTCTTCCTAGATTTCAGAAAGTTTTTATCAAGAAAGGGTGTTGTATTTTGTCAAATACCTCTTCTGCACCAATAGATAAGATAATGTGATTTTTTTTCATCTTTGATTTGTTAATGTGGTTTATTACACTGATTGGTTTACTTGTGTTGAACCATCCTTGCATACCTGGGATAAAACCCACTTAATCATGATGTATAATTCTTTTAATGTGCTTTTGGATTAGATTAGCAAATATTTTACTGAGGATTTTTGCATCTATATTCGTTAGAGATATTGGTCTGTAATTTTCTTTTTCATAGCATCTTTACCTCACTTTGGTATTAGAATGATGTTTGCTTCATAGAATGAGTTTGGTAGCATTCCCTTCTGTTCAATTGTTTGGAAGAGTTTGAACAAAATTGGTATTATGTTTTCTTTGAATGATTGGTAGAATTCTCCTGTGAAGCCATCTGGTCCTGGGCTTTTAATTTTGGGAATTTTTTGAAGACTCTTTTGTTCTCTTTACTTGTGATTTTTTTTTTTTTTTTTTAGGTCAGTATAGGTTGTTCATGTGTTTCTAGGAATTTGTCCATTTCATGTAAATTGTGTAGTTTGGTGATGTATGGTTGTTCATTGTATCCTCTTATGATCTCTTTTATTTTGATGGGATCAGTAGTAATGCCCCTTCTTATTTCTGATTTTATGTATTTGCATCTTCTCCTTTTTTCTTCATCAGTCTAGCTTAGGGGTTGTCAATTTTATTGATCTTCTCAAAGAATAAACTTTTAATTTTGTTAATTTTCTCTATTTTTTCTCAATTTCATTTATTTCTGCTCTACTCTTTGTTATTTCTTTCCTTCTGCTTGCTTTTGGATTAGTTTGCTGTTCTTTTTCTTGTTCTCCCTGGTGTGCAGTTAGCTCTCCTATTTAATGTAGGTGTTGAGGGCTATAAATTTTCCTCTCTGCACTGCCTTTGCTGCATCCCATGAGTTTTGATATGTTGTGTTCTCATTTTCATTCATCTTGAGATATTCAATATTTCTCTTCCAATTTCTTCTTTGACTCACTGATTATTTAAGAGAGTGTTGTTTAACTTCAATATATTTGTGAGTTTTCCAGTTCTCTCCCTGTTATGGATTTCCAGTTTCATTACTTTATGGTCAGAGAAATTGTTTTGTATAATTTCAGTTTTTTTTTAATTTATTGAGACTTGTTCTGTGACCCAATATGTGATCTATTCTGAAGAACTATCTATATGCACTTGAGAAGAATATATATCCTGTTGTTTTGGGGTGCAATGTTCTATAAATGTCTGTTAGATCTAGTTCATTTATGATATTATTCAAGTTTCAGTTTCCTTATTGATTCTCTGTCTATACATTCTATCTATTGATAAGAGTGCTGTATTGAAGTTTCCAAATATTATTATATATTATATATTAATTTATAACTATATTAATATATAATTTATATTTCTCCCTTCAGTTTTGCCAGTATTTACCTTTGGGGCACCCTGGTTATGATCAACAATCATAAATATTTATGATTGTTAATCATGGCAAAATATTTTTTGGCAATATCAAGAAAGCATAAATAGGTCAACAAACTAGAAATTAAAGGGTACTGTGATACAGGGCATCAATGGAAAACCTACAGCTAAGATCTTACTAATGGTGAAAGACAGAAAGCTATTCCCCTAAGATCAAGAATAAGACAAGGATGTCAGGTCTTACTACTTCTGTTCAACATATATTGAAGGTTCTAGCCAGGGCAATTAGGCGAGAAAATGAAATAAAGACTTCCAGTTTGGAAAGGAAAAAGTAAAACTGTCTTTACTTTCAGGTTACATGATCTCAACATAGAAAACTCTAAGCAGTACACTAAAAATTACTACATCTAATAAACAAATTCAACATGCTTGCAGGATGCAGCATTAACATATAAAAATCAATTGTATTTCTATATAGTGGCAATGGACAATCTGAAAATGAAATTAAGAAAACAATTCTTTTCACAATAGCATAGAAAAACAATAAAATACTTAGGAATAAATTTAACAAAAGAAGTGCAAGACTTGTAGGCTGAACACTGCAAAGCATTGTTGAAAGAAATAAATTAAAGGCCTAATAAATGGAAAGACATACTATGTTCATGGATCAGAAATTAATCTTGTTAAGATGATAATACTTCCAAATACTTCCCAGATCTACAGATTTAACCAAATTCCTATCATAATCACAGGTGGACAATTTGCAGAAATTGACAAGCTGATCAGAGAACCCAGAATAGCTGAAGCAAAGAACTATGTTGGAGGAATCACACTTCCAAATACTAAAATTTAATACAAAATTATGGCAATCAAGACAGTGTAGTTCTAGTAGAAGGAGAGATGAACATACTAATGGAATAGAATTGGGCATCCTGAAATAAATCTTTACATTTATGGTCAATTGATTTTTATTTTTTCTGACCCAAATCAAGGTTGTATTTATCTTCATTGATTGACATGGGAACAGAATGTTTAAAGTTACCACAGTCCACAGTGCCAAATGGGGTTAAGACTACAGAAATGAACAAAGCAGACAGCAGCAAATGGCTGACTCAATAAGGCGCGAAAGTCTAACAGAGATGAGACACAAACTGTGGACAAAAAGAAATAAAAAGGAGAGTTTACAGCTGAACATGGTGATGTTGTACAGCTATGAAAAGAAAACCAGAAACCAAAAGGAAACCATGCCAAGGTACTGGAGAAACAACACTGAACAAACATCTGCTGATGGCCTTCATATTGGAGAGAAAATATACAATATTATTATTTTTTTGTAGTCAAAAGTTACACTCTTTTTTTAAAAAAATATACCTTTTTATTTTTAATTTTTAAAAGAAACTTAGATTATATAACTGTTACACAAAAAATATAGGGGATTCCCATATGCCCTGCTCCCTAGCTCTCCCACATTTTCCCACATCAGCAACATCCTTCATTATTGTGGTACATTTGTCACAACTGATGGACACATTTTGGAGCATTGCCACTAGGCTATGATTATATTTTACATTGTATTTTACACTCTCTCCTGCATATTTTTGCAAGTTATTACATGATATATAATGGCCTGTATCTGTCATTGAAATGTCATTTGGGATAATTCCCCAAGTCCCAAAAATGCACCCAAATTACACCTATTGTTCCCTCTCCCTCCCCTCAGAACCTCCAGTGGCCATTGCCTCCACATCCATGATAAAAGTTCTTCCATTGCTAGGAACAGTTACACCCTTGTACTTTGAAAATTCTACTTGTCTGGTATACAGATTCCAAGAGGAGCACTGCACAATTATCACAGTGTTCAACAGAAACTATTCTTGCTGCAGCTGGGAGCAGGGGTGAGGATATGGACAGGCCCTGTCCTGGGATGCCCTGACCAAAGGAGCAAGGGCATCACCAGGGCTGAAGACTGTTCTGGTCAGGCTACAGCTCTGCTCCAGGAGCCTGCTACCATTTGAGGTCTCGGGGTGCTTGCATAGTTGAAGTAGAGTTGCTGCAATTAAACTTTTGAGTTTTTCCAACTGATTTTTGACAAGAGTGCCAAGGCACTCCAATGGAGGAAGAATAGTCTTTTCAACAGTGTTGGGACAACTGGATATCCACATGCAAAAGAAGTAGGACCCCTACCTCATATGTATGCAAAAAAATTAACTCAAAATGGGCCAGAGATCTAAATGCAAGAGCTAAAACTATAAAATCTCAGAAGAAAACATAGGATTATGTCTTCATGATCTTGATTTAGGCAGTAATTTCCTAGCTATGAGATATGATCTCAAAAGCACAAGTTATAAAAGGAACATTGATAAAATGGACTTAGTCAAAATTGAAAACTTTTTTTCCTTCAAAAAACACCACCAAGAAATGAAAAGACAACCCACAGTCCAATAATGAACTGTGTCCAGATTATATAAAGAACACTTACAACTCAATAATAATTAAAGAAACAAATAAACCAAATAAAAATAAGAAGACTTGAATAAATATTTCTCCAAAGAAGATATACAAATGGCCAATAAGCACATGAAAATGCTCGACATCGTTAGTAATAATGAAAATACAAATCAAAACCACAATGACAAACTGCTTCACACCCACTAAGATGGCTATAATAATAATAAAGACAATTACAAGTGCTATAAAGGATGTGGAGAAACTGGAACCCTCATATATTGTTGGTGGGAATGTAAATGGTGCATCTACTATGGTCAACAGTTTGGCAGTTCCTCAGAAAATTAAACATAGAATTATCATAAGACCTTGCAAATCCACTCCTAGGTATATAGCCAAAAGATTTGAAAATAGGCATTCAAAACAATGGAATAGTATTCAACCAAAAAAAGGAATGGAGTTCTTATATACCACAGCATGTATGAACCTTGAAAAATTATGGTAAGTGAAATAACCCAGACACAAAAGGAAAAATATATGATTCCACTTACGTGAAATACCTAGAATAGGCAAATTCATAGACACGGAAAGATGATTAGAAGAAATAAGATGCTGGGGACAGTGAAGAGTAGAGAGTTAATGCTTAATGGTACAAAGTTTCTGTTTGGGGTAATTAAAAGTTTCAAAGATATATAGTGGTGATAGTTGCACAACATTGTGAAGGTAATAAATGCCACTGAATTATACACTTAAAATGGTAAATTTTGTTATATATATTTGCCATAATAAATTTTTAAAAACCATAGATGAATGGTGTGAAAGGACAAGAAAAGATCATGCACCTAAGAAGAAAAATAAAAGGTGAATAAATATACAAAAAATTACTTTATTAATTTAAAAAATTAGAATAAGAGAAAAATGGAACTCCAACCCAGCAACCATCCTGGAAGCCGTATCACAATTTTTGTAGCAAATCATCCAGGAAGCTAAACCACAGCCTCTGCAGTAATCAGCCCATGATTGTGAAGACTTGGTCAATAACTGACAACTTCCCTAATTTTTTGCTCTGCTTCCAGCTCACGAAAACCAGAGAAAGCCAAATGTGCTTTCCTAACCAATCACATGGGATGCTCCACTTCCAGTGAGCAGGTCTCTAGCTTCCTCAAGACCACAGCCTCCGATCAGAGAATACCTGAAGTCTTCCCTTTTCCACTCTGAAGCTTTCCCATACCCCTGACAGCTTTTGAGTCTCTGCCAAATGCTGGGAACCATCCTGGGAAGCCACCTCACAATTTTTGGAGCAAATCATCCAGGAAGTTAAACCACAACCTCTGTAGTAATCAGCCCATGATTGTGAAGACTTGGTCAATAACTGACAACTTCCCCAATTTTTTGCTCTGCTTCCAGCTCAAGATCAACCAGAGAAAGCCAAATATGCTTCCCTAACCAATCACATGGGATGCTCCGCTTCTAGTTAGCAGGTCTCCAGCTTCCTCAGGACCACAGCCTTCAATCAGGGCATACCTGAAGTCTTCCCTTTCCACTAGGAAGCTTCCCACACACCTGACGCTTTTGAGTCTCTGCCAAATGCTGGGAACCATCCTGGGATGCCCATGGATCTTTATCCAGGATAGACCACATGTTAGGGCACAATGCAGCTCTCAATAAATATATAACAAACAACTGTACCATACCAAGCAAGGTTGCAAGGTGTTAATATTAGAGAAGGTATATGGGAACATTCTGTATAATTATCTGTAAACTTACAACTACTCTTTAAAAAAAAAAAAAACATTTACAAAATCTATATGCTGAAAATTAAAAATCCTGACAAGACAATTTCTAGTTTTTAATGCTTAAATTCCATGTTAAAAAATATGTAAAAATGACTATTAAATTTCACATCTAACATGACTTTTTTTTTCCTGAAAAAAAAAAAAAAATATATATATATATATATTGAAATTATACAAAGCACCTTCTCAGATCATAATGGAATGAAACTGGAAATAAATAATAGGAAAAAAGTAAAAAATTAAAAAAGTATATTCGCAAATGTGTGGCACCTAAACAACACACACCTAAATAATCAGTGGGCCAAAGAAGAAATTGCAAGTGAAATCAGTAAATATATTGAGACAAATGAAAACAAGAACACAAGTTATCAAAACTTTTGGGATACAGTGAAGGCAGTCTTGAGAGGGAAATTTATAGCCTTTAACACCTATATTAAAAAAGAAGAAAGAGCTAAACTCAAAGATTTAATTGAACAACTAGAGAAACTAGAAAAAGAACAATAAACCAATCCCAAAGCAAGCAGAATGAAACAAATAATAAAGATTAGAGCAGAAATAAATGAAATTGAGAACAAAATAAAAAACAATAGAGAAAATCAACAAAACCAAAAGCTGGTTCTTTGAGAAGATCAATAAAATTAACAAACCTCTAGCTAGACTAACAAAGAAAAAAAGAGAGAAGATGCAAATAAACACAATCAGAAATGAAAGGGGGTAAGTTACAACTACCCCACAGAAATAAAAAGAATCATAAGAGGATATTATGAGAAACTGTACGCCAACAAACTAGACAACCTAGATGAAATGGGCAAATTCCTAGAAATGCACAACCAACATACACTGACGCTACAAGAAATGCAAGAACTTAACAAACCAGTTGCATTTAAGGAGATTGAATCCATCATCAAAAATCTCCCAGCAAAAAAAAAAAGAAGTCCAGGAGCAGATGGCTTCACAGGTGAATTCTACTAAGCATTTCAAAAAGAATTAATACCAATCCTGTTTAAGCTCTTCAAAAAAACTGAAGAGGGAAAATTACCCAACACATTTTATGGAGCCAACATCACCCTAATACCAAAACCAGATAAAGATACTACAAGAAAAGAAAGTTACAGACCAATCTCTCTAATGAACATAGATGCAAAAATTTTCAACAAAATACTTAAAAATCGAATCCAACAGCCTATCAAAAGAGGTATACATTACAACCAAGTGGGATTTATTCCTGGTATGCAGGGCTGGTTCAACATAAGAAAATCAATCAATGTAATATACCACATTAACAAATTGAAGGAGAAAAACCACATGATCATCTCAATTGTTGCAGAAAAGGCACTTGATAAAATCCAGCATCCTTTTTTGATGAAAACACTTCAAAGATAGGAACAGAAGGAAAATTCCTCAATATGATAAAAGGCATATATGAAAAACCCACAGCCAACATCTTACTCAATGGAAAAGTTTGAAAGCTTTCCCTCTAAGATCGGGAACAAGACAAAGATGTCCACGGCCACCATTGTTATTCGATATTGGACTAGAAGTTCTACCTAGGGCAATTAGACAAGAAAAAAAATTAAAGGCATCCAAATAAGAAAAGAGGAAGTAAAACACTCACTGTTTGCAGATGACATGATCCTCTATTTAGAAAATTCTTGAAATATCCATGACAAAGCTACTTGAGCTATTAAATGAGTTCAGCAAAGCCACAGGATACAAGATCAACACACAAAAATCAGTAATGTTTTGTACACTAGTACTGAACAACCTGAGGAGGAAATCAGGGGGAAAATTCCATTTTCAATAGCAACAAAAAGCCTCAAATACCTCGGAATTAGTTTAACCTATATGCAGAAAATGAGAAAACAATGCAAAAAGAAATTTAAAAAGACCTAAACAAATGGAAAGATATTCTGTGTTCATGGATTGGAAGAATAAATATCATGAAGATGTCAATTTACTCAAACTGCTTCATAGATTCAATGCAATACCAATCAAAATCCCAATAGCTTACTTTACAGAACTAGAAAAGGCAATTAACAAATTCATTTTGAAGGGAAAGTGCATCTGAATAGCCAAAAGCAATCTGAGAAAGAAGAGCGAGGTAGGAGGAATTTCATTGCCTAGCCTTGAAACATTACAAAGCTACAGTGGTCAAAACAGCACGGTACTGGCATAAAGATAGACACATCAATCAATGGAATAGAATTGAGAATCCAGAAATAAATCCTCACCTATACAGTTAACTGGTTTCTGACAAACCTACCAAGTTAATGTTAATGGGAAAAAACAGTCTCTTCAACAAATGGTGCTGGAACAACTGGATATCTATAATCAAAAGAATGAAAGAGGACACCTATCTCACCCCCTATACAAGAATCAACTCAAAATGGATCAAAGACCTAAATATAAAAGCCAGGACCATAATACTACTGGAAGGAAATGTAGGAAAACATCTTCAAGACCTTGTAGTAGGTGGTGGTTTTCTTGGACATTACACCCAAAGCACGTGCAACAAAAGAAAAAATAGATAAATGGCACCTCCTCAAAATTCAACACTTTTGCACCTCACAGGACTTTGTCAAAAGGGTGAAAAGGCAGCCAACTCAGTGGGAGAAAATATTTGGAAATCGTATATCTGATAAGGGTTTAATATCCAGGATATATAAAGAGATGTTACAGCTCAACAATAAAAAGACAAACGACTCAATTGTAAAATGGGCAAAAGACTTGAATAGACATTTGTCCAAAGAAGAAATACAAATGGCAAAAAAACCATATGAAGAAATGTTCAACATCAGTAATGATTAGAGAAATGCAAATCAAAACTACAATGAGATATCATTTCACACCTATCAAAATGGCCACTATTAAAAAGACAGAGAACTACAAGTCTTGGAGAGGATGCAGAGAGATAGGAACACTTCTTCACTGATGGTGGGAATGCAGAATGGTACAGCCGCTGTAGAGGACTGTTTGCCAGTTCCTAAAGAAGTTGAATATAGATTTTCCACATGACCCTGCAATACCACTACTGACAATATACCCAGAAGCACTGAGAGCAGTGACACAAACAGACATCTGCACACCAATGTTCATAGTGGCACTATTCACGATTGCCAAAAGTTGGAAAGAACTCAGGTGTCCATCAACCAATGAATGGATAAACACACTGTGATGTATTCATATGATGGAATATTATGCAGCTGTAAGAAGAAATGAAGTCGTAAAGCATATGACAACATGGATGAACCTGGAGGACGTTATGCTGAGCGAAGCAAGCCAGACACAAAAGGACAAATACTGTATCAATGCATTACTATGAACCAAATATATTGTGTAACATATTGTATGATTCAAAAAAATTTAGCCAAGCCCCGCGCATGGGTGCGCTGCCAGGCCAAGTGATCGAGTGAGCCCCCCAGGCCCCACCGAGCCATGCAGCAAGATGATATGGTAATGGGAGAGTGACACAGGGGAAAGCCAAGGTGAGACATGCCAGAAAACCAGCACAGGAGGTAGGACGCCTCTCTCCCACATCAGAGTTTCCAAGAATCAAATCCCCGTGAAGACAGGAGGAGAAGGATGAAAGGAGAGGGAAGGAAACAGACAGAGAATTGCCCAGCAAATGGACAGAAAAACAGCAAAAACGGAGCTGGGGGAAGGGTAAAAATGGATAAAAGTAAATAAATAGCTAAATCTTTTTTTTAAAAAAGCATTTAGGTAAAGTAAAATTTTGCCTTTTAAACAGATTTTAAAGTATGTTCAGACTTTACATTTTTTTCTGTTTGTCCTTTCTCAGCTTTCAGCCTCCTCATTTTACAACTCCTTAACTGACTTCCATTTCTGTTTTGTTATGCTTTCTTTTCAAAAATAAAATTGTGAAAACTCACATCACAGAACATTTTAATTGTAACAACAAAAGAAAACCTTATCATTTTATCTTTATAGAACAAAGCTAGCTCACCCTAAAAACAACCATATACATAAATGTGTTGTCTCTTCTATCTAGCACATTATATAAAATAAATTGTTGCATTTTACTTTTTAAAATTAGCATTATTTTTATAAATCTTTACTTATATTGACTACCCATGTGTTCATTATTATTAATGGGTTTCTAATATGCCATTATTTTATTTGGTTGGACTATTGCTAATTTTTGGCAATTATAGAGAACTCAATTGTAAACAAGTTGATACAAGTTGTTTCCTTTTGTAATATTTCTCTGCATCTCTTATGGTAGTATGCCATCAAATTGCTTTTATTCTATATTAAACTATGAGACAGACTATCAACTTGAAAAATATTATACTGTATATTACTTAAATGGTACAAATAACACTTAATAGAAATACTATTAAATGGTGGGTACTTGTAGGGCAGTTATCCACTCAAAATTATTAGACATTTCAATCTTTTTTTAAATCTAGAAAAGAATTTAAAGCAGGACTTATGAGAGCAGGTCTAAAAAAATACTTAGACATATGTTCTGATTGTGCTTGCATTCACCTTGTGTTTTTTGTTATATGCAATAAAGTTCTTTTTAGTTTGTGCCTTTCTTTTTCAGAAAAAAAATTTATATGTGTCCAGTACAAAAAACAAACAAACAAACAAACAAAAACATGGTGGATTATTATGAAGTTCTCTAGGCCTGAAGAGACATCCCTCACCTGAGAATATTAAAAAGGCATATCATAAATTGGCACTGAAGTAGCACCCTGATAAAATTCCTGAGAATAAAGAAGAAGCAGAGAGAAAATTCAAACAAGTAGCTGAGGCATATTAGGTGTTATCAGATGCTAAAAAATAGGACATCTATGACAAATATGGCAAAGAAGGATTAAATGGTGGTGGTGGATGTGGAAGTCACTTTTGACAGTCCATTTCAGTTTAGCTTTACATTCTGTATTCCAGATGATGTCTTCAGGGAATTTTTTAGTGGAAGGGACCCATTTTAATTTGACTTCTTTTCATTTGAGGATGTTTTTGGAAAATAAAGAGACCTCTATGGAAACAAGCAGGGGCAAAGGATCCTATTTCTCTGCGTTCAGTGGGTTTCCATCTTTTGGAGGTGGATTTTCATTCAACAAATGATATACATCATTTGTTTCACTGAGGTACAGGGACTTCATTTTCTTTAACATCCTTTGGTGGTAATAGGATGGACAACTTCAAATCTTTATCAACTTCTACTAAAATAGTTAATGACAGAAAAATCACAACCAAGAGATTTATTAAGAATGATCAAGAAAGGACAGGATAAAAGTAAATAAATAAATCAGTAAAAAAATATATATATATATGAGCACTGAATAGAACTTGGTATTTCCTTAACCTGTTTATTACATGTTCCTTTTTAGTAAACTTTCCCTTCCTTTTAAACATAGGGACCTCTTGTTCATATTGCTTTTTTTCTTGTTCTCTTGGAAATGAGGATTGTAAAAAGCTTGGATGTGATTTTAAAATGCCAGCAATTTTAATCTAGCAGTGTCAAAACCCAGGTATTTTTTGGCACACTACAATTTGGTATCATGTAGCAGTCTCCTGGGTGTGGAATCCAGAAACGAGTGTAATCTTGTGATTTTAAAATGACTGCTACAGCTGTGTTTTCTTTTTAGTTTTTAATTATTTATATTTTCAATTATTAAATGTACAAAGTAAAGTTAAAAAAATGACTGTTACAGGAAAAAAAAGAATATAATCTTACTATGATTTTGGAAGTTAGAACCTCTGCCAGCAAAAAAATTATGACGTATGGAAGGCTCAGATGATGGTTAGCATTTTTAAAAAATGAATATTATTGATACATATTAATAAAACATACAATCCATCCAAAGTGTACAATCAATGGTATTCGGTATAATCACATAGTTTTGCATTCATCATTTCAATCATTTTTAGAATATTTTCATTATTCCAATAATAATAAACAAAAAAGAAAAACTCATCACCTCTCAATCTCTCTGTTTCCCCGCCGTACATAGCTGCTATTCTGTTTCTGTCTCTCTAGTTTATTTGTATGTATACTTTGTAAAAACAGTCTTATATATGCAATATCACCCATATTCGTATGTTACATGAGGTTTCACCATGTTATACAGTCCCATGTTACATTTGTTAGCTTTCCTTTTACTAATATACATGACCTTAGACTTACCCTTTCAACCAATATCATACCCATATAATAGCTCTGCTAGCAACTCCTACTCTACAGCTCACTGGACTCACCCAGGACAACTGGTGGGGTGATGATGATGGACAACTGCTGTCTCAGGGAATGGAGAGAGTCTGCAGCTGCACGCAGGATAATCCCATCCATCTTCCCCATGGGATATAAGCCCCCTCTCAGTTGGAGGTAGAGTAGACATTGCCATCCCAGACTCCTCAGGATGGGGGGAAGAGCTATGGACTAGAGTGGACTTACTTGTATTCTTCTATAGACATATTGTGATTCAAGCAATAGAAGAAATTACAACATTGATATGGAGCCAGTGGCCACTGGAGTCTCTAGGGGCAGGGAGGGGGAAAAGCAGTTGTAATACAGGGGCTTTTTCGGGACTTGGGAATTGTTCTGAGTGACATTGCAACAACAGATATAGGCCATTTTATACCATCATATAACATGCAGAACTGTGTGGGAGAGAGTGTGGTCTACAATGTGAACTATGGCCTGTGCTTAATGGCAAAGCCCCAGAATGTGTTTATCAATTGCAATTAATGTGCCACACTAATGAAGGATGTTTATGTGGGAGGTTGTGGGAGGTGTGGGAGGTGTGGGAGGTGGGGCATATGGGGATCCCTATATTTTTGTGTGTAATATTTATGTAATCTAAGTATCTTTAAAATATATATATAGCTCTGCTAGTTACAAACGCTATGATATGCTTTCACTATTTCTATTCATTCCCAAAGATTTGCAAACAACCATTTTACCAGTTCTGCAGATTAACCTACACCTTTCCATTCTCTAACCTCATTCTATTTTCTAATGACCTATTTTCTAATTATTAACTCCATGAGTTTATACTATGTATTTAGTTCATAATAGCGCAATCATACAGTATCTGTATTTTTGTGTCTGGCTTGCTTCACTCAACATAATATCCTCTAGGATCCTCCATGTTACCATATGTTTTATGATTTCATTTCCTCTTTACAGCTACATAATATTCCATCATGTGTATATAACACAATTTGTTTATCCATTCTTCAGTTGATGGACACCTGGGTTGTTTCCATCTTTTGGCAATTGTGAATAAGGCTGTTATGAACATTGGTGTGCAGATGCCTGTTCGTGTCACTGCTCTCAGTTCTTCTGGGTATATACCCAGTAGTGGTATTGCCGGAACATGTGGCAAATCTATATTCAGCTTCTTTAGGAACTGCCAAACAGTCCTCCACAGTAGCTGTACCATTCTGCATTACCACCATCAATGAAAAAGTGTTCCTATCTCTCCACATCCTCTCCAACACTTGTAGTTCTCTGTCTTTTTAATAGTGGCCATTCTGATAGGTGTGAAATGATATCTCAGAGTTTTGATTTGCATTTCTCTAATCGCTAGTCATGTTGAACATTTTTCATGTCTTTTTTCACCATTTGTATTTCTTCTTTGGACAAATATCTGTTCAAGTCTCTTGCCCATTTTTTAATTGAGTAGTTTGTATTTTTATTGTTGATATGTAGCATATCTTTATATATTATGGATATTAAACCCGTATTGGATATGGGGTTTCCACTTTTCTCTCTTTGAGTCGGTGGCCTTTTCGCCATTTTGACAAAGTCCTGTGAGATGCAAAAATGTTTAATTTTGAGGAGGTCCCATTTATATATTTTTTTCTTTTGTTGCTCATGCTTTGAATGTAAAGTTTAAGAAACTACTATCTTCCACAAGATGGTGAAGATGTTTTCCTACATTTTCTTCCCAGAGTTTTATGGTTGTAGTTCTTATATTAAGGTCCTTGATCCATTTTGAGTTAGTTTTTTTTATAAGGTGTGAAATAGGGGTCCTATTTCTTTCTTTTGGATATGAATATCCTGTTCTCCCAGCATCATTTGTTGGATAGACTGTTCTGGCACAGCTGGAAGGGCATGATCGCCTTGTAAAAAATCACTGTATATGTGAAGGTCTAATTTTGAGTTCTCGATTTGATTCCATTAGTGAATTTGTCTGTCTTTATGCCAGTACCATACTGTTTTTACAACTGTAGCTAAATAATATACTGTAAATTCAGGAAGTGAGAGTCCTCCAACTTTGCTTTTCTTTTATAAGACATTTTTGGCTATTCGGGACCCTTACCCTTCCAAATAAATTTGATAATTGGCTTTTCCATTTCTACAAAAAATGCTGTTAGGATTTTTATTGGGATTGTGCTGAATCTGTAAATCAGTTTGGGTTGAATTGACATCTTAACAATATTTAGTCTTCCAGTCCATGAACATGAAATGTCCTTCCATTTATTTAAGTCTTCTTTGGTTTATGTTAGCAATGTTTTGTAGTTTTTGGAATACAGGTCCTTTATGACCTTGGTTAAGTTTATTCTTAATATTGGATTCTTTTAGTCAATATTATAAATGGATTCTTAAAATGATTTCCTCCTCAGATTGTATATCAGTAGGTTATAGAAATGCTACTGATTTTTGGGTATTAATCTTTGTATCCCACCACTATGCTGAACTCGTCTACTAGTACTAGTAGCTTTGTGGTGGATTTTTTAGGATTTTCTAGATATAGGATCATATCACATAGTGAAAGTTTTACTTTTTCCTTTCCTATTTGGATGACTTTTATTTCTTTACTAGCCTAATTGCTGTAACTAGAACTTCTAGCACAATATTAAATAACAGTGAAGACTGTGAGCATCCTTGTCTTTTTCCTCATCTCAGCAGGAAAGCTTTCAGTCATTCACCATTGAGTACAATGTAGCTGTAGGTTTTTCATCTATGTACTTTACCATAGCTTCCTTCTATTCCTATCTTTTGGAATAGTTTTTTATCAAGAAAGGGTGCTGTATTTTATCAAATACCTTTTCTGTATCAATCGAGAGGATCGTGTGATTTTTCTTCTTCAATTTATCAATGTGGTTTGTTACACTAAATAATTTTCTTGTGTTGAACCACCCTTACATACCTGCTAAAAAAAAAAAAACCACTTGATCATGGTGTTTAATTCTTTTAATGTGCTTTTTGATGTGGTTTTCAAGTATTTTGTTGAGGATTTTTGCATCTATATTCATTACGGATATTGGTCTGTAATTTTCTTTTTTCATAGTATCTTTATTTGTTTTGGTATTAGGGTGATGTTGGGTTCATAGAGTGAGTTTGGTAGCATTCTTTCCTGTTCAATTTTTTGGAAGAGATTGAGCTAGATAGGTATTAGAATGGTTTTGAATGATTGGGCAGAATTCACCTGCAAAGCCATCTGGTTCTTGGCTTTTTATCTTTGGGAGGTTTTTTGATGACTGTTTCAACTCTTAACTTGTGATTAGTTTGATTAGGTCTTCTATTTCATTAGGGTCACTGTAGACTTTTCATGTATTTCTAGGAACTTGTCCATGTCCTCTACATAGCCTAGTTTTTTGGCATACAGCTGTTCCAAGTATTCTCTTATGGTCTCTCTTATTTGTGCAGAGTCAGTGGCAATGTCCCAACTCTCATTTCTGATTTTATTTATTTGCATCTTCTCTTTTTTTCTTTGTCAGTCTAGCTAAGGGTTTGTCGATTTTGTTGATTTTCTCAAAGGACCAATTTTTGGTTTTGTTGATGCACACTCTCTCACTCTCTCTTTTTTTTTTTTCTCAATATCATTTATTTCTGCTCTGATCTTTATATTTCCTTCCTTTGGCTTATTTGGGATTATGTTGCTGTTCTTTTTCTAGTTCCTCCAGGTGGGCAGTCAGATCTTCATTTTAGCTCTTTCTTCTTTTTTAATGTAACCATTAAAGGCTATAAATTTCCCTCTCAGCACTGCCTTTTTGGTGTCCCATAGGTTTTGATATGTTGTTTTCTCATTTTCACTTTTCTCAATTTACTGAAATCTCCTGCAATTCCTTTTTTGACCCACTGATTATTTTAGAGTGTGTTTAATCTCCATATATTTATGAATTTTCCCTTTTTCCCTCCATTATTGATTCATTAGGACATGCAATGTTGAGTTCCCACCTCCTTGGTGGGTTGATAAAACAGACTCTCACATGGAAATAGATACACAGAGGAGATACACAGAGGATCCTGTGGCCCTGGGAAGAGAGATGAGCCTGATAGCTTATAGCTGACCTTGTGAAGAGAACAGAGCAGCTGAGCCCAGAAAGAAACGAGCCCCAGAGAAAGAGAGACTAGCCCTATGCCACCCTACAGCTGAGGTTGGAAGAAGCTGGAACCATGGAACCTTAAAAGGAAAAAGGAAGGCTGAACCCTCGCAGACATCACCCACCATCTTGCCTCAACACATAGCAACAGACTTTGGGTAAGGAAGTACCTCTTATGGTACCTTGAGTTGGACTCTTCAGAGCCTTGTGACTGTAAGCTTCCACCCCAAATAAATACTCTTTATAAAAGCCAACAGATTTCTGGTACTTTGCATCAGCACCCCTTTGGCTGGCTAATACAGGGGTCCTCTTTCATTCTTTTGGTTTTGGATATCCAGTTCACCCAGCACCTTTTGGCTATAGAGGTGAAGGGTCTTTTCTGGACTCTCAATTCTATTCCACTGATCAATGTGTCTATCTTTATGCCAATACTATGCTGTTTTGAATACTGTAGCTTTGTAATATGTTTCAAGATCAGGCAGTGAAATTTCTTCCATATCACTCTTCTTTTTTTTTAGAATGCTTTTGGCTTTTTGGGTGCATTTTCCCTTCCAAATAAATTTGATAATTGCCTTTTCTATTTCTGAAAAATAGACTGTTGGAAATTTGATTGGTATTGCTTTGAAACTGTAAATTAGTTTGGGTAGGATTGACATCTTCACAATATTTAGTCTTAATCCGTGAACACAGAATGTCTTTCCATTTGTTTAGAATCCTCATTGATTTCTTTTAGCATTTTTTTGTAGTTTTCTAAATATAGGTCCTGTACTTCCTTGGTTAAATTGATTCCTAGATATTTGAGTCTTTTTGTTGCTATTGTAAATGGAAATTTTCCCAATTTCCTCCTCAGATTGTTCAATACCAGTGTACAGAAACATTATTGATTTTTTAAAATATTTAAAATATTTATTTATTTCTCCACACCTCTCATTGTTTTTGCATTTGCTGTGTCTGTTTGCTGTATGCTGTTTTTTTTTTTTTTTTTTTTTTTTTTTTTTCAGGAGGCACCAGGAACCAAACCTGGGACCTCTCATGTGGAAGGGAGGTGCCCAATCCTTGAGCCACCTCCATTCCCTGCTTTGTTGTGTCTCTCATTATGCTTTCCTCCATGTGTCTCTTTTTGCATCAGCTCACCATGCCAGCCCATCGTGTCAGCTCACTGTCTTGCTCGTCTTCTTTAGGAGGCACCGAGAACCAAACCTAGACCTCCCATGTGGTAGGTGGGAGCTCAATTGCTTGAGCCACATCTGCTTCCTAGGAACATTATTGATTTTTGCTGGTTGATCTTATATCCTGCCACTGTGCTGAACTCATTTATTAGTTCAAGCAGCTTTGTTGTAGATATTTCAGAATTTTCTAAATATCATATCATCTATGAATAGTGAGAGTTTTATTTACTCTTTTCCTATTTGGATGCCTTTTATTTTTTTCTTGTCTGATGACTCTAGCTAGACTTTTTAGTACACTGTTGAATAACAGTGGTGACAGTGGGCATCCTTGTCTTGTTCTTGATCTTAGAGGGAAAGCTTTCATCCTTTGCTCATTGAGTATGAAGTTGGCTGTAGGCTTTTCATATGTCCCCTTTATCATATTGAAGAATTTTCCTTCTATTCCTGTCTTTTGAACTGTTTTTTTATCAAGAAACAATGCTGGATTTTATCGAATGCCATTTCTGCATTGATCAAGATGATCATGTCATTTTTCCTTCAATTTGTTAATGTGGTGTATTACATTGATTGAACCACCCTTGCATACCAGGAGTAAATTCCACTTGTATGTGGTGTATAATTCTTTTGATATGCTGTTGGATTCTATTTGCAAGTATTTTGTTGAGAATTTTTGCATCTATTTTCATTAGAGAGATTGTTCTGTAACTTTCTTTTCTTGTAGTTTCTTTATCTGGCTTTAGTATTAGGGTGATGTTGGCTTCATAAAATTTTTAGGGTAATTTTCTCTCCTCTTCAATTTTTTGGAAGAGTTTAAACAGGATTGGTGTTAATTCTCGAAATGTTTCTCAAATTCACCTGCCAAGCCATCTGGTTCTGGGCTTTTCCTTCTTGGGAGATTTTTAATGACTGAATCAATCTCTTTAAATGTGATTGGTTTTTTAAGTTTTTTTATTTCTTGTAGCATCAGTGTAGGTTGTTTGTGCACTTCTAGGAATTTGTCCATTTCCTCTAGGTTGTCTAATTTGTTGACATACAGTTTCTCATAATATTCTCTTATGATCCTTTTTATTTCTGTGGGCTCAGCTGTAACATCCCCCTTTCATTTCTGATTTTATTTGCATCTTCTCTCTTTTTTTTCTTTGTTAGTCTATATAGAGGTTTGTCAATTTTATTGATATTCTCAAAGAACCAGCTTTTGATTTTGTTGACTTTCTCTATTGTTTTTTTCCTCAATTTCATTTATTTGTGCTCTAATATTTATTTCTTTCCTTCTGCTTGCTTTCAGAATGGTTTGCTGTTCTTTTTCTAGTTTCTCCAATTGTTCATTTAGATCTTTGATTTTAGCTATTTCTTCTTTTTTAATATAGGCATTTAGGGCTATAAATTTCCCTCTCAGCACTGCCTTCATTGTGTCTCATAAGTTTTGATGTGTTGTGTCATCATTTTTATTCATCTCCATATATTTACTAATTTCACTTACAATTCTTCTTTGACTCACTGATTGGTTAGGGGTATGATGTTCAGCCTCCACACATTTTTGAATTTTCCCCTTTCCCATCTATTATTGATTTACAGTTCCATTATGATCTGACAAGGTGCTTTGTATAAATTCAATCTCTTCATATTTATCGAGACCTGCCTTGTGACCTAATGTGTGCCTTATCCTGGAGGAAGATCCATGAGCATTTTAGAAGACTGATTTGGGATGCAATGTTTTGTATATGTCTGTTAAGTCTAGCTCGTTTATCATATTGTTCAAGTTCTCTGTTTCCTTGTTGTTCTTCTTTCTATTGTTCTATCTAATGATATGAGAGGTGTGTTGAAGTCTCCAACTGCTATTGTAGAGCTGTCTCTTTCTTGTTTTTCTTTAAAGATTTTCTTTTAATTTAGGACAGACATCATAAGTCTTCCAATCAATGAACATGGAATATTCTTCCATTTATTCAGATCTTTGATTTCCTTAAACAATGTTGTGTGGTATTCTGTGTACAAGTCCTTTACATCTTTGGTTAAGTTTATTCCTAGGTATTTGATTCTTTTAATTGCTATTGTAAAAGGAATTATTTTTCTTGATTTCCTCCTCAGATTGCTCATTATTGGTGTACAGAAATGCTACTGATTTTTGCATGTTGATCTTATATCCTACCACTTTTCTGAACTCGTTTATCAGCTCTAGAAGCTTTGTTTAGATACCTCCGGGCTTTTGAGGTATAGGATCATATCATTTACAAATGGTGAAATTTTTACTTCTTCCTTTCCAATTTGGATGCCTTTTATATCTTTTTCTTGCCTAAGTGCTCGAGCAATTACTTCTAACACAATGTTAAATGAGCAGTGACAATAGACATCTTGTCTTGTTCCAGATTTTAGAGGGAAAGTCTTTAGCATTTCACCATTGAATATGATATTAGCTGTGGGTTTTTCATATATACCCTTTAACATGTTGAGGAAGTTTCCTTCTATTCCTATCCTTTGAAGTGTTTTTTATCAAGAAAGGATGCTATATTTTGTCAAATGCTTTTTCTTCATCAACAGAGATGATCATATGATTTTTTTCTTTCAATCGATTAGTGTGGTATATTATATTGATTAATTTTCTTATATTGATCCATCCTTGCATACCAGAGATGAAACTCACTTGGTCATGGTGTATAATTCATTTGATGTGTTGTTGAGTACAATTAACAAGTATTTTGTTGAGAACTTTAGTATCCAGGTTCATTAGAGAGACTAGTCTGTAGCTTTCTTTTTTTGTGGCATCTTTATGTGGCTTTGGTATTAGGGTGATATTGGCATCATAGAATGTTAGGCAATATAGCAGTTTGATATTGTTTATGAATTCCAAAAATAGATATTGGATTATGTTTTGTAAACTGGTCTGTCCCTCTGGGCATATTAGATTATATTGGATTCAGAGGTTTCTCTTTTTATTGATTAAATAATGATTGGGGCTTTGATTGGGCCACCTCAGTAGGATGTTGAGTCCCTGCCCCCTTGGTGGGTGGGGACTCAGAGAGAAACTGCACTGCAGAGAAGCGAGTTTTGAGTTTTAATGCTGGAGCCCAGGAAGTAAGCACACAGAGGTGCAGAGAGAAAGCTCGATTAGTCTAGAGCAGAGGCCCCGGGAAGAGAGAAGAACTGTTCACCTGAGAGTTTACAGTTGATCTTGTGGAGACAACAGAGCAGCTGATCCTGGAGAGAATTGAGCCCTGGGAGAGAGATGAGACTTATCCCAGCTTTCAGCTGATATTGGAAGAAGCTAGGACTATGGAGCCTTAAGAGGAAGAGGAAGGTTGAACGTCGGCAGCCATCTTGCTCCAACACAAGGCAACAGACTTTGGTGAGGGAAGTAACTTACTCTTTATGGCCTGGTAACTGTAAGCATCTACCCCAATTAAATACTTTTTATAAAAGCCAACAGATTTCTGGTATTTTGCATCAGCACCCCTTTGGCTGACTAATACAGGCAATGTTCCCTCTATTTTTTGGAAGAGTTTAAGCAGGATCATTGTTTGTTCTTTCTGGAATCATTGGTAGAATTCACCTGTGAAGCCATCTGATCCTGGGCTCTTCTTAGTTGGGAGGATATTGATCACTAATTCAATCTCATTACTTGTGATTGGTCTGTTAAGTTCATCAGCTTCTTCTTTTGTCAATTTAGGGTGCTTGTGTGTTTCTAGAAATGTATCCATTTCATCTAAGTTATTGTCTTCTTGGCATACAATTTTTCAAAGTGTCTTTTTATGATACTATTTATTTCTGTGGGATCAGTAGTGATATTGCCTCCTGTATTAGTCAGGGTTCTCTCGAGAAACAGAATCAACAGGAGATATCTGTCAATAATATGATTTTATAAGAGTCTTTCATGCAACCGTGGGGATGCACAAGTCCAGGTTCCACAGGGGCTCTGATGAAAGTCCAGTGAAAGGTCCTTGATGAGTTTCTGGGAGAAGTTGGCTGTCCAATGACGAGTGGGAAATTCCCTCTGAATGTTGAAATCACTTCCCCTTTTAAGGTATTCAACTGATTGGATAAAAGCGTCACCCACTGCTGATGCAATCTCCCTGATTGATGCAGATGTAATCAGCCACCCATGCAGTAAACTAACTGGTGATCGAAGTCCATAAATGCTTTTGTATTACAATTAGCCCAGTGCTTGCTGGGCCAAACACCTGGACACATTTACCTGACCAAGTTGACACATTAGCCTAACCATCACACCTCCCTTGTTTTTTATTTTATGTATTTGCATATTCTCTCTTTTTAAATTTGTTAATCAGGCTAAGGGTTTGCCAGTTTTATTAATCTCCTCATAGAACCTACTTTTGATTTTATTTTTTCTAGTATTTTTTTATTCTCAATTTCATTTAGCTCTGCTCTAATTTTTGTTATTTCCTTCTTTCTGTTTGCTTTGAGATTAGTTTGCTGTTCTTTTTCTAGTTCTTCCAGGTGTGCAGTTAGGTCTTTGATTTTAGCTCTTTCTTCTTTTTTGCATATAGGTATTTTAGGGCTATTAATTTCCCTCTCAACACAACTTTTGCTGCATCCCATAGGTTTGGATATTTTGTGTTTCTCATTTTCATTCCTTTCAAGGGAGTTACTGATTTCTTTTGCAGTTTCCTCCTTGACTCACTGATTGTGTAAGAGTGTGTTGTTTAACTTCCATACCTTTGTGTCTATTCTGGTTGTCTTCCCCTTATTGATTTCCAGCTCATTATATTGTGGTCAGAGAAATTTCATTGTATAATTTCAATCTTTCTGAATTCATTGAGAGTTGATCTGTGGCCTAGAATGGGTCTATCCTGGAGAATGATCCATGTGTGCTTGAGAAGAAGGTATATCCTGTTGTATTTGGGTGTAATGTTCTGTTTATGTCTATTAAGTCTAGATCCTCTAACATATTTTTCAAGGTCTCTGTTTCTTTATTAACCCTCTCTTGAGATATTCTGTTTAATGGTGATAATGGTGTATTAAAGAACCCCACTATAATTGAAGAGGCATCTATTTCTCCATTTAGTTTTTCCAATGTTTGCCTCATGTATTTTGGGGTACACTAGTTGGTGCATAAATGTTAATGATTATGCTTTCTTCTTGATAGATCACCCCTTTTACTAATAGATGATGTCCTTCTTTGTCTCTTACAATAGTTTTGCATTTAAAGTCTATTTTGAATGATATTAGTATAGCTACTCCTGCCCTTTTTGGTTTTGGTTTGCATATAAAGTTGTCCAACCATTCACTTGCAACCTCCTTGTGTCCCTGGATCTAAGGTAATTTTTTTTTTCTTCTTTTCTTTTTCTTTTTTTCCTTTTTTTCCCTAAGGTGAGTTTTTTGTAGACAGCATATGGATGGATCATATTTCCTTATCCATTCTGCCAATCTGTGTCTCTTGATTGGTGAGCTTAATCCATTAACATTCAAAGTTATTACTCTCAAGGCATTACTTACATTGGGCATATTTTCTTTAGGTTTACATATGTCATATTTTGTTTTGTTTTGTTTTATTTCTCTGTTTAACTTTTTAGTTATTCTAATGATCTTCCTTTCTACACTCTCCTCCAACCCCCTCCTGTTTTTTTTCCCTTTCAACCTGCAGAACTCCCTTTAATATTTCTTGAAGGACAGGTTTCTTGTTGACAAACTCTCCTAATTTCTGTTTATCTGTGAATATTTTGAACTCTCCCTCATTTTTGAGTGTCACCTTTCTGGATACAGCATTCTAGACAGACAAATTTTTCTTTTAGCATCTTAACTAAGTCATTCCACTGCCTTCTCATCTCCATGGTTTCAGATGAGAAATCAGCACTTAATCTTATCAAGCTTCCATTGTATGTGATATATGTCTTCTCTTGCTGCTTTCAGTATTCTCTGTTTTGAGCATTGGACAATTTGACAAGTACTGTTTGGAGAGTGCTGCACTTCCTGGACATGTATGTCCATGTCCTTCAAAAGAGTTGGGTAATTTTCAGTCTTTATTTCCTCCAACACTCCTTCTGCCCCCTTTCCCTTGTCTTCTCCCTCTAGAATGCCAATAATGCATATATTTGTGTGTTCTGTGTTGTCACTCAATTCCATGAGTCCCTGCTGAATTTTTCTATCTTTCTATCTGTTCTACTATCTGTCTGATTTCAGATGTACTATCTTCTGCATCACTAATTCCTCTGCCTGTTCAAATCTACTGTTATGTGCTTCCAGTATATTTTTTATTTCTTGCATTGTGCCATTAATCACCATCAGATCTGTTATCTTTTTATGTATGTTTATGATTTCTTCAGTATGTTCCCCCAGTGTCTTTTTTTTAAAGATTTATTTAATTTATTTATTCCTACCCCCCTTGTTGTTTGTTCTCACTGTCTGCTTCTCTGTGTTCATTCATTGTGTGCTCTCTGTGTCTGCTCATCTTCTCTTTAGGAGGCACTGGGAACCAAACCTGGAACCTCCCATGTGGGAGAGAGATGCTCAATCTCTTGAGCTACTTCAGCTCCCTGCTTTGTTGTGTCTCTCATTGTCTTTCCTCTTTATGTCTCCTTGTTGCATCAGCTCACTGCACCTGCCTGTCATGCCAGCTCACTGTCTTGCTCATCTTCTCAAGGAGGCACTGGGAACTGAACCCAGGACCTCCCATGTGGTAGATAGGAGTTCAATCACTTCAGCCACGTCCAGTGTCTTCTTAATAACCTTAATCTCTTCCTTCACTTCATTAAGTTGATTCATGATATTTGGACATCTCTGATTAGTTGTTCCATGTTCTGCATCTCCTCCTGTTTTTTAGTTTGTTCATTAGAATGGGCCATGCCTTCCTATTTCTTAGTATGGCTTGTAATTTTTTGTTGTTGTCTAGGCATCTGTTTACCTTGATGGGGTTATAAAGACAACAAACAAAAAAAGAAAAAACCACCCAGGCCTAAGGCTTCCCTCTTAGACCCCTAAAAATAATCTCAGGCTGCTGGTGCTCATTAATCAATCATGCTGCAGCCTGC
Source organism: Tolypeutes matacus (assembly GCA_026826555.1). Classification (NCBI taxonomy): domain Eukaryota; kingdom Metazoa; phylum Chordata; class Mammalia; order Cingulata; family Chlamyphoridae; genus Tolypeutes; species Tolypeutes matacus. The sequence continues at coordinate 11,073,356 of JAKSZT010053840.1, read as the reverse complement.
CCTCCACAGGTAAGGTAACCACCTGGTAATAAAATAAAAACACAATAAAAATGATAAAAAATGTAACAAATCACAGATCAAAAAACCTAAACCAAACAAAAATCTCAGCCTATAAATTCCCTGTCATAGGCTACAAGCTGGGTGCCTGTCAACCTGATGGATCACTTTCTACAACCCTTCTGTTAGGAGATACTGGGAATCAAACCATGGACCTAGTATATGTGAGGCAGGCCTTTCTCCACTGGTTAGGTAGGTTTCTGAAAGCTTATCTGGCTCTCCCTACCCTGTTTCCTCAGATTGAGTTGAAGTTCTAACAGTTTGCCAGAGCTCAGCTCATTAGGTGCCTGTCTCTACCCTTTCACTGACCTTCACTTTTTTGCCCTTTCTCAATTGTTTTGTGAGAGTTGAGCCCTGCCTACCTACTTTGACACTATCTTCGCAAAAGTACCAAAAACTGTCTCACAAAAACATTGATTGGGGAGTTGAGGTCATTAACATTCAGTGTTATTACTGTAAAGGCATTACTTACTTCATCCATTTTGTCCTTTGGTTTTCTGTTGTCATATCTTACTATTGTCTTTTTTACCCTTTAATTTACCCTTCCTAATAATCTTCATTTCTACACCCTTCTCCAAGTCTCTCATCCTTGTTTTTTCCTTTTAGGCTGCAGAACTCCCTTTAGTATCACTTGTAATTCTCGTCTTTTAGTAACTTACTCTATCAGTTTTTGTTCATCTCTGAAGACTTTGAAGTCACCCTCATTTTTGAAGGACCCTTTTGCTGGATACAGAACTCTTGGTTCGCAATTTTTCTCTTTCAGTACCTTAAATACATCATACCACTTTCTTCTTGCCTCTGTGATTTCTGATGAGAAATAGGCACTTAATCTTTTTGAGGTACCATTGTATGTGATGCTTTGCTTTTCTCTTGCTGATTTCAGAATCCTCTCTTATTTATTTATTTATTTACTTACTTATTTACTTACTTACTTACATACTTATTTATTCTTTATTTTTAAAGGGGCTTTAGATTACATAAATGTTACATTGAAAATAGAGGGGACTCCCATATAAACCCCTGTAGCCGTTTGGCAGTTTGACGTAATTATGAATTCCAAAAAAATATATATTAGATTATGCTTGTAAACTGGTCTGCTAATCTGGGCATGATTAAGTTATGATTAGGGTGTTAACTGGGCCACATCAGTAGGACATTGAGCCCCACCCCTTGGTGGGTGGGGGAATCGAATATAAAAGGCAAGGCAAAAGACAGAGCAGTTTTGATGTTGGAGTCTTGTGCTGGAGCCCTGGGAAGTAAGAAAGCTTGGTCGTGAGGAAGGAGAGAAGGCCCCGAAATAGCGACAAGGCATTCGCCTGATAGTCTACAGCTGGCCTTGTGGAGAGAAGCAAAGCCTAGAGAGCCTCATAGTCTACAGCTGACCTTGTGGAGGAAACAGAGGAGCTAAGCCGAGACAGAAATGCAGCCCTGGGAAGAGAGGAACCTAAGAAGCCTGAACCCTGGCAAACGTCGGCAGCTGTCTTGCTCCAACACATGGCAATGAATTTTGGTGAGGGAAGAAACTTATGCTTTATGGCCTGGTAACTGTGGACTTCTACCCCAAATAAATACCCTTTATAAAAACCAACCCATTTCTGGTATTTTGCATCAGCACCCCTTTGGCTGACTAATACACCACCCCCTTCCCCTCCCATGCTTCCTCCCATTAACAACATCTTTCATCAGTGTGTTTCAAATGATACAATTGATGAATACATATTGAAGCAATGCTCCTAACCTTGGTCTATAGTTTACATTATGGTTTACACTTTGCACTGCACATTTTTATAGGTTTTGACAAAATGTATAATGGCCTGTATCTGTCATTGCAATATCATGCAGAACAATTCCAATGTCCCAGATTCTTCTGTCTCCCTCCTCTCAGAACCTCTGGTAACCACTGTCTTTTTATCAATGTTACAAGTTCTTCCATTACTAGAATAATAATAATTCTACTTTAGTCTATAGTTTCATTCCCCCCTTATGTTTTTTTCTTTCCTTAATCTTGAGGATTTGGGGATGGTGATGTCCACTCTGATTGAGAGTTTAGATCCTGTATTAGTCAACCAAAAGGGGTGCTGATTCAAAATACCAGAAATCTGTTGGCTTTTATAAAAGGTATTTATTTGGGGGTAGAAACTTAGTTACCTTGGCATAAAGCATAAGTTATTTCCCTCACCAAAGTCTATTGCCACATGTTGGGACAAGATGGCTGCCAACATCTGCCAAGACTTCAGGCTTCTTGGGTTCCTCTCTTCCCAGGGCTTTGTTTCTCTCCAGACTCAGCTGTTGTGCTCTCTCCACAAGGCCAGCTAGAGACTGTCAGGTGACCAGCTCTGTCTCTCTTCCCGGGGCTTGATTCTCTCCGAGCTTAGCTGCTCTGCTCCTCTGTGTGCTTACTTCCCACGCTCCAGCTCAAAACTCTGCATCAAAACTCCAACTTACTCCTCTGCTCTGCAATGTAGTTTTATCTGTGAGTCTCCACCCCCTTGATGTGGCCCAATCAAAGCCCTAATCATAATTTAATCATACCCAGGTACAGACCAGTTTACAAACATAATCCAATATCTATTTTTGGAATTCATAAACAATGCCAAACTGCCACAGATCCCATGGGGTAGATGGATGGAATTGTCTTGCTTGAAGTTTTAGATACTCTCTGATTTTGCGGATGGGCATTGTCCATCATAATCCTTTTGTTAGTTGTCCTGAGTGAGTCCAGTGAACTGGAGAGTAGATGTTGGCTGCAACTCTGCTGAGATTCAGGGCTCAACTGGCAATATGAACAGCCTGTAGATTTAAGTCTCTGGGACATATATTTAATGGGTATAACCTCAGGAATGACCTTCCAACTCACTTTGAAATCTCTTAGCCATAAAAATTCATTTGTATTTAATATTTCCCCCTTATGCACTAGGTCTTTTTCCAAATGCATCACTATTTGGTGCTTGGTATTAATCCCTTGGTGCCAGGGAGTCTCATCCCCAGGAGTCATGTCCCATATCAGGGGGAAAGTAGTGAATTTTTATGCTGAGTTTGGCTTAAAGAGAGGTCACATTTGACCAACAAGGAAGCTTTCAGGAGGTAGCTTTTAAGCTAAGTTTTTATTTCACAAGAACAAGGTTCCCAAGTACAAGCTTCAATATCAAGGGCCTGCCATATTAGTCTGTCCTCCTTTGCTAGGCACTGCCCATGTACTCTAGAGATTCTTACCTCTCCATTAGAGGATGTAGCAGGACTCTCAGAATGCAAATTCAATATTCTGTCAGTTATTCTGTGGGTCTCTACCCACCAAGACAACCCATGACCACATGAACACATTCTTATTCCATAGAAGCATGGCCCAGATCCACCCCTCTGCCCACATCACCCCACCACCTATACCTGGCAACACTGATCCTCCCCTGCCACAGTTGCAACCACTCTGCAATCCAAACCCTCCCCCAAAACAAAGCCAACAAAAATGATAATTAAAAAAAGCAAAAAATAAAAAACAAATTTTCTCATTGTACCTTTCATTATCATAAGATCTATTACCTTTTATGTATATTGACAATTTCTTCTGTATCCCCCAGTGCCATTATTTTCACTTTATTTTAAAAAATGCTTAGGTTACAGAAAAGTCACATAGAAAATATATGGGAGAATCCTCTCATTATCTTTGATATTTGTCTTTCTGAATAGTAGGTGTCTCGGAGTAGGTCTCTTCAGATTTATTCTGTTTGGGGTGTGTTGTCCTTCTTGGATATTTATGTCTTTCAAAAGGGTTGGGAAGCTTTCAGTCATTATTTCCTCAAATATTCTTTCTGCCCCTTTTCCATTCTCTTCCCCTTCTGGGACACCAATAATGCATATTTTGTGCATTTTGTGTTGTCACTCAATTTCTTAAGACTCTGTTCTATTTTATCCTTTCTCTTATAATTCTGTTCTCCTGTCTTTTCCAATTTGGATGTTCTGTCCTCAATATCACTAATTCTGTCTCTGAGCAATTCAAATCTGTTCTTATGTGCCTCTCATGTATTTCTAATCTCATCCATTGTGTCTTTCATTCCCATAAGCTCTGCTACTTTTCTTTGCAGGCTTCCAAATTGTTCTTTATGTCACCCATTGTCTTCTTAATGTCCTTTATCTCTTTAGTCATATTTTCTTTCAATTCTTTGAATTGATTTAGGAGATTTTTCTGATTATCATTGATTAACTGTCTTAAATCCTGTATCTATTCAGGGTATTTGGTTTGTTCCTTTGGGTGGGCCATCTCTTCCTGTTTCCTAGTATGGCTTGTAATTTTTTGCTGATATCTAGGCAGCTAAATATGTTGGTGAAATTAGTCTGATGGTCAATTTCTCTTTCTTATCCACTGTGTTTTTTTTTTCCACAGCTCTTCTTTGAAATTTGCTTCAAAATATTCTAAGTCTTTAAAATTGCCCAGCTTAAGTTATCAAAATCAGACCAGGGACTCACTAATGGGGTGCAGATTTTCTCCCAGGAGGCTTATGAGAGCCCTAAAAGCAGTTTTTCTCCATGCAATTTCTAGACTGGCCAGCAGATGGCACGCAGCAGCAAAACTTTCCACAGAGGTGTTTCTTTCAATCTCTGCTTGCCTATGTTTCTGGTCTGGCCAAAGCTGAGGTTCAAAGTGGGCTCTGCTGGCTGAATTCATTGAAGAGAAGCCCCCTGACTCCCCCTCCCTTTTTCCTTTTAACAGCTGACAGGGAGTAAGATGTTTGTTCCCCTCTCAGTCGACTGCAGTGAGCCAGGGGTTTTATCTTGGCTTAATGTCTTGGGGGTGGGGGATGGGAGCCCTTCCCAGCTGTGGGGGTTTGGTAACTCACATTTGTTGTTTTTTGTTTGTTTGTTTTGTTTTTGGCTTTTCGTCTCTCTGTCCCTTACCCTCCTGGGAGTTGTGCAGCACATTCCTAGTCTGCTGACCCCCAAAGCAGTTCCCTCAGATAGCTTCTGGCCCTTTCTCCAGTGTTTTTGTGAGACAGTTGAGCCCTGCCTGCCTACTCTGATGCCATTTTCTGGGAACTGGATGGTTAACACTTTTTAGCAATGTTGTATTATTTTAGTTTTCCTTGGCTGTCCAAGCAATTGCCATGCAATGGGTTGGGTTAAACAATGGGAATTTATTGGCTCACAGTTCTGAGACTAGGAAATAGTCCAAATCAAGACATCATCAAGACAATGCTTTCTCCCCCAAAGACTATGGCATTTGGGAGAAAATTCTGTGACTGGCTGCCAGTGATCCTTGGTCCTGAGCTCCTCTGTTACATGGCAATGCACATGTTGGTCTCTCCTGGCCTCACCCTTCTCTTCCAGGTTCCATTGATATGCAGTTTCTTGCTTCCCATGGCTTTCTCTCTCTCTGTGTGTCTGAATTTCATTTATTTCATTAATTTCATTAATTTCATTAATAAGGACTCCAGTAATAGGATTAAGACCCATCCTACATATATATACTGCATATATATGCATTACCTTCCCCCAAGCATGGGACATGACTCCTGGGGATGAGCCTCCCTGGCACCGAGGGATTACTACCAAGCACCAACTAGCAATGCAACTGGAAAAAGACCTTGAATAAAAGGTGGGAAAGGTAAAGATAAATGAGTTTATATGGCTAAGAGACTTCAAAGTGAGTTGGAAGGTCATCCCAGAGGTAACACTTATGCACATCCCAGCAGGACCTCATAGACTGCCAGAGTGGATACTACTCCAAACAGTGGGGATCCTGAGGGCTCTGGAGACACCCAAGTCCTATGGTTAGGGCAGATAGCTCTGGAATTTGGTGCCTTGCCAGCGGGCCCTACTTTGGACTGTTTGCTTCTGAGAGTGACAGAGTTGGACTCAGTTATGGCTTCCCTACACATGGTTCATCTGTCTCTTCTATTTGAACCTATAGTTGGTGCTGGAGTTGGTAGGTGTATGTCCAAGACACTTAAATCTTGGGCTGTCCATGTGTCAGCTGGGACTCAGCAGAGTTGCTACACTTATTCTCCAGTTCATTGGACTCACCCAGGACAACTAACAAAGAGGTGAGGATGGACAACCACCATAGCAAGGAAACAAGAGAGCCTACAACTGCAAGCAAGAGAGTCCCATCCATTGGCTGTATGGGATTGAAGCCCCCTCTCAATTATAGGTGGAGTGGACATCACCATCCCAGAATCTTCAGAATTGGGGGATGAACTATGGACTATAGTGGACTTACTGGTATTCTACTATAGACTTATTATGATTCTAGCAATGGAAGAAATTACAACATTGATGTGGAGGCAGTGGCCACTGGAGGCTCTGAGGGCAAGGAGAGAGAAAACAAGTGTAATATGGGGGCATATTCAGGACTTGGCAATTGCCCTGAATGACACTGCAATGACAGATATAGGCCATTATATATCTTCCCATAACCTACAGAATTGTGTGGGAGAGAGTGTAAACTTCAATGAAAACTATAATCCATGCTCGGTGGCAATGCCCCAAAATACATTTATCAAATGCAATGAATGTACCACACTAATGAAGGATGTTGTTTCTGTGGGAAAATGTGGGAGGTATGGGAAGCAGGGCATATGGGAATCATTATATTTTTTATGTAACATTTATGTAATCTAAGTATCTTTAAAAAGTAAATGAATAAATAATTTTAAAAAGACCCATCCTGATTGAGATGGGCCACATCTTAACTTAAGTAACCTCATCAGAAGGTCCTACTTAAACAAATGTGTCACAACAATATAAGGTGCTTGTAATGGGGTGATGTACATGAATCCTGTATGGTGTGCATGATTGTTTTGTTAACTCACAACTCAAAAAACTAAAAAAAAAAAAACAACAAAAAAAACGGTCCTACTTACAATGGATTCACATCACAGGACTGGATTAAGTTTAAGAACATGTTTTTCTGGGGTACACAGCTCAAGCCACCATGAGTATTTTTAAATTACAGTAGGTACAGTTTTTTAGACATAATGCTATTGTACATTTAATAGACTACAGTATAGTGTAAACATAACTTTTATATACATTGGGAAACCAAAAAATTCATGTAACTCACTTTATTGTGCTATTCACTTTATTGCTGTGGTCTGGAATTAAATCTGCAATATCTCTGAGGTATGCCTGTTATAGAACATAGTTTCCCAGTTCAGTTTACAAAAATATAGGGACTCTGACTGCCTCATTCTCAGCTGCACTTGTCCTGTTGTTAGGCCACAAAGATGGGCCTTTGGGGATAACCAGAGATGTAGAGAAAAAAAACTTAAACATGAGAGTTAAGTAGAACTTACATTTATTATGTCTGCAGAGGTAAGAAGCCAAAGCCAGTCTAAAGCAACTCAGGGGGGAAATGGTGCCAAAGTAAGTAGGCAAAGTCTAACCTCACAAAAAGCAAAGAGAAGATAGGGACCTAGCGAAAGGAGCTGCTTTGGATATATATAGAACGGGAAGATGCTCTGAGTCATCTAGGAGAGTACTGGAAAGGTAAAGAAGCCGAAGGAAAACCATGAGTTGCTTGCCCCAGTGGCTGGAAATGGTACATATACCCCACCCTCAGGGCAAGTAGTCTCGGTGGATCCCCTGGCTTGTTGCTGCCAACAGACTGGGAGGAGTGTTCCCTGGGAGGAAGACAGGTCTGACAGAGGGTGGAGAGTGGTTTCTTTGCAATGAGTTTGGCCAGCTAAACCCTCTTTGAATCTCAGAAGGGACCCCATCCATTCAGGCAGAATGATACACCAGCTGCCCAGGAAGAGAGAAGAAACAGATTAGAGAGGGGGTGGGGACAGGTACCTAATCGGCAGGACTCTGGCAAAATGTAGAAATCTAAAAACACCTGGGAGAAAGGGGGCAGATAGCTTTCTGAAGCCTAGTTAACCTAAGGAGACAATTTAGCTCAGTGGAGGAAATCACGCCTGCATATACAAGGCCTCTCGTTTGATTCCTGGGTCTTCTTAGGAAAGTGATCAAGAGAGTGATCCACCAGGTTATCAGGCATCTAACTGATACCTTATGACAGGGAACATATAGATATTCTTTTTGTTTTAGGCTTTCCTGGAACTGTTGTTTGTTTGTTTATTTGTTTACTAAAAAAGTCCCTTTTTTTCTTTTTTCTCTTTTTCCTTATTTTACTCACAAAACCCCGGTACATCACCTGCAGAGGGCAGGCTGCAGGGTGATTGATTGATGAAACTGGCAACCTGAGAAGCTCCTCAGGGACCTAAGAAGGAAGGCTGTTTTTCCTTGTTTTTGTTTTGTGTTTTTTGTTTTTAGTTGCTGCTGTTTTGTTTCTTGTTTGTTGGGTTTCTTTGTTTCTTCCTTTTTTTCTTTTACTGATTTTTTTCTACCTATATTATTTCTTTTCTTTCATTCATTTTTCTATCTTCTGTTTTCTGTTGTTTTTCTTTCATTCCACCTCTTTTTGTTTGGTCTTCAGTTTTTTTGTTTTGTTTTGATTTTAGTTCTCTTTCTCACTCTTTTTTTTCTGTTTTCTTTCTTTATTTACTTTTCCTTTTTTGTTTTGTTTTGTTTTTCTTTTCCTTTCTTCCCATCATTCCAGCCATTTAATTCATTCTATATATTTTTCTCTGTTTTGCTTCTCATATCATTTTTTTCTATTCCACTTTTATTCTTATTCCTCTATACTTCTTATGATTGTTTACCCTTGTTAATTATTTATTATCCTAGGTCTTCTATGGCCACTCTTCTACCTTTTTTATTATTGTTATTACTATTATTCTTTTTCTCTTCTTATCTCTTTCCCTTTCTCTAGTCTTAATTTTTCCCCCCAAAGGAACATAGACAACAGCAAGGAAATAGAATAAGAGGAACGAAGTGTCAGAGTGAAACCTTACCACACACACAAAAGCAACAACAAAATAAAACCCTAGAGTAGAAAGAGAAGCTAACCAACCACATAAACCCATCAAGATAAACAGATGCCTAGACACCAACAAAAAATTACAAGCCATACTAAGAAACAGGAAGACATGGTCCTGTCAAATGAACAAATTAAAAAACAGGAGGAGATGCAGAACATGGAGCAACTAATCAGAGATGTCCAAACAAATATCATGAATCAACTTAAGGAAGTGAAGGAAGAGATTAAGGATAGACACTGGGAGAACATACCAAAGAAATTGTAAACATACATAAAAAGATGATGGATATGATGGTAATGAATGGCACAATGCAAGAAATAAAAAATACACTGGAAGCACATAACAGCAGATTTGAACAGGCATAGGAAGGAATCAGCGAAGTGGAAGACAGTACATCTGAAACCAGACAAATAGTAGAACAGATAGATAAAAAGATAGAAAAAATCCATCAGGGACTTACGGACATGAATGACAACATGAGAAGCACAAACATACACATTATAGTCATCCCAGAGTGAGAAGAGAAGGGAAAGGGGGCAGAAGGAGTGTTGGAGGAAATAATGGCTGAAAATTTCCCAACTCTATTGAGGGACATGGACATACATGTCCAGGAAGCACGTTGCACCCCAAACTGTATAAATACTGATTTCTCATCTGAAGCCATGCAGGCAAGAAGGCAGTAAAATGACATAGTTAAGGTGCTAAAAGAAAAACCTTCCAGCCAAGAATTTTCTATCCAGCAAAGCTGGCATTCAAAAATGAGGGAGAGTTCGAAATTTTCAAGATAAACAGAAATTAAGAAAGTTTATCAATAAGAAACTTGCCCTTCAAGAAATACCAAAGGGAATTCTGCAGGTTGAAAGGGAAAAACAGGAGAGATAGAGAGTTGGAGGAAAGTATAAGAATAACTAAAAAGATAAAAAGAGAAATAAAAACAATATATGGCATACATAAACCTAAAGAAAATATGACTAATGTAAGTAATTCCTTGACAGTAATAACATTGAATGTTAATGGCTTAAACTCTGCAATCAAGAGACAAAGATTGGCAGACTGGATAAGGAAATATGACCCATCTATATGCTGTCTACAAGAAACTCACCACAGACCCAGGAACAATTTTACACACAAACAATAACCAAAAAAGGGCAGTAGTAGCTATATTAATGTAAGACAAAATAGACTTTAAATGCAAAACTATTAAGAGACAAAGAAGGACTCTGTATATTAATAAAAGGGGTACTCTATCAAGAAGAAAGAATGATCAGAAACATTTATGCACCTAACCAGGGTGCCCAAAATACATGAGGCAAACATTGAAAAATCAAAGTAGAGAAATAAATGCTTCTACAAATATAGTGGGGGACTTTAATACACCAATATCACCATTAGACAGAATATCACAACAAAGAATCAATAAAGAAACAAAGACCTTGAATAATACATTAAAGGATCTGGACCGAATAGAAATATACAGATCATTACACCCAAATACAGTGAGATATACATTCTTCTCAAGTGCACATGGATAATTCTCCAGAATAGACCACATGCTAAGCCACAGAACAACTCTTAATGAGTTCAGAAAGAAATATAAGTGAAGGGAACATTGACTAACTCATTCTATGATACCAACATAACCCTAATACCAAAGCCAAACAAAGACGCCACAAGAAAGGAAAACTATAGACCAATCTCTCTAATGAATGTAGATGCTAAAATCCTCAACAAAATACTTGCTAATCATATTCAACAATACATCAAATGAATCATCATGACAAAGTGAGTTTCATCCCTGGTATGCAAGGATGGTTCGACATAAGAAAATCAATCAATGTAATACGCCACATAAACAGATCAAAAGGGGAAACGGATGTGGCTCAAGAGGTTCGGCGTCCGTCTACCATATGGAGAGACCGGGGTTCGATCCCCGGTACCTCCCGGTAAAAAATAAATAAATAAATAAATAAATAAATAAATAAATAAACAGATCAAAAGAAAAAAATCACATAATCATCTCTATAGATGCAGAAAAAGCATTTGACAAAAAACAGCACCCTTCTGATAAAAAACACTTCAAAAGATAAAAATAGAGGGAAACTTCCTTAACATGATAAAGGCTATATATGAAAAACCCACAGCTAACATCATATTCAATGGTGAAATCCTAAAAGCTTTCCCTCTGGAATAAGGAACAAGACAAGGATGCCCACTGTCACTGCTCTTATTTAACACAGTATTAAATGTACTTGCTCAAGCACTTAGGTGAGAAAAAGATATAAAAGGCATCCAAATTGGAAAAGAAGAAGTAAAAATTCACCATTTGCAGATGACATGATCCTATACCTCGAAAGCACTGACACATCAGCAACAAAGCTTCTAGAGCTTATAAATGAGTTCAGTAAAGTGACAGGTTATAAGATCAATGTGCAAAAATCAGTAGTATTTCTGTACACCAATAATGAGCAATCTGAGGAGGAAATCAAGAAAAAAAATCTCACAATAGCAACTACAAGAATCAAATACCTAGGAATAAATTTAACTAAATATGTAATGACTTGTATGCAGAAAACTACACAACATGTTAAAGGAAATCAAAGAAGACCTAAATAAATGGAAGAATATTCCCTGTTCATGGATGTGTCATGGACATCATTAAGATGTCTATTCTACCCAAACTGATTTACAGACTTAATGCAATCCCAATGAAAATTACCACAGCATTTTTTACTGAATTAGAAAAGCTAACTATGGCATTTCTTTGGAAGGGCAAGGGGCTCTAATAGCCAAAGACATTGAAAAAGAAAAAACAAAATCAGAGGAATCACATTACTGGAGTTTAAAACATACTACAAAGCTACAGTGGTCAAAACTGCATGGTATTGGCACAAAGATAGATATACTGACCAATGGAACTGAATTGAGAGCTCTCATATAGATCCTCATCTATACGGTCAACTGATATTCGACAAGGCCACCAAGCCCACTCAGTTGGGACAGAATGGCCTCTTCAACAAGTGGTGCTTGGAGAACTGGATATCCATATCCAAAAGATTGAGAGAGGAACACTATCTCACACCTTATACAAAAATTAACTCAAAATGGATCAAAGATATAAATGGATCAAAGATATAAATATAGGGAAGCAGATGTGGCTCAATCGATGGGGCTCCCGTTTACCATATGGGAGGCCCCAGGTTCAATTCCCAGGGCCTCCTGGTGAAGGCAAGCTGGCCCGTGCGGCTGGGTGAGCTGACACAGCAGGACAACCCAACAAAGGGAGACAAGCAGACACAAAAAAATGCACAGCAAATGGACACAGGGAGCACGAGCAGCAAAGGGGGATAAATAAACAAATAAATTAAAAATCTTAAAAAAAAAAACAACTATATTTAAAAAAAAAAAAGATATAAATATAAGACCATAAAGCTTCTAGAAGATAATGTAGGGAAGCATCTACAAGATCTTGTATTAGGAAATGGTTTCATGAACTTCACACCCAAAGCACAAGCAGCAAAAGAAAAAATAGATAAATGGGACCTCCTCAAAATTAAAAACTTTTGCACTTCAAAGAAGTTTGTCAAGAAAGTGAAAAAGCAGCCTACTCAATGTGAGAAAATATTTGGTAACCACATATCTGATAGTGGCCTAATATCCAACATATATAAAGAAATCTTACACAACCCATTTAAAAAATGGGCAAGTGTTTTGAATAGACACTTCTCCAAAGAAAAAATACAAATGGCTAAAAAGCACATGAAAAGATGCTCAACATCATTAGCTATTAGGGAAATGCAAATCAAACTACAATGAGATATCATGTTATACCCATTAGACTGGCAGCTATTAAAAAGACAGAGGACTACAAGTGTTGGAGAGGATGTGGAGGAATGGGAACCCTTATCCACAGCTGGTGGAAATGCAGAATGGTGCAACCATTGTGGACAGTCTGCTGGTTCCTCAGGAAGCTAAGTATAGAACTTTCATATGATCCAGCAATCCCACTACTGGGTATACAGCCAGGAGAATTGAAAGCAGGGACACAAACAGATAAACACACACCAATGTTTATAGTGGCATTATTCACTATTTCCAAAAGTTGGAAACAACCCAAATGTCCATCAACAGAAGAATGGATAAGCAAACTCTGGTATATATATATACAATGGAATATTACTCAGCTATAAGAAGAAATGTAGTATTAACAGATGGGATAACATGTATAAACCTTGTAGAGCTTATGTTGAGTGAAGCAAGCCAGGCAGTGAAGTACAAATATTACATGGCCTCACTGATATGAATTAAGCAAATTGAGCAGACTCACAGAGATAGAGTCTGGAATATAAGTTTACAGGAGACAGGGAGTAGAGGGTTGTGAGCCAATGCTCATATGGGCAAAATCTATGATAAAGTGGAAGGGTGTAGTTGTGCAGTGGATGGGCATGACCATGGAGCAGTAATGCTATTGGGTTGGATGATGCTGACCTGTGAGGGGAGTAGGGTGTATATGTGGGAGTTACACTGTCCATAGAACTGGGGGGAGGTTCGGGGAAGGGAGCAGATGAACTCTGGGGATTTATGGGTATGTGGTTGAAACTACAATGTTGTGAATGTTTTTGTTTTGGCAAATACGGCAGAGGAGGGTTACTGGTTTAGGGTGTTGGATGTGGGGAACATACAGGACGGTGCACCTGGGGCAGGCTTCTAGGAAGTATGTGAGTGTTCATATTGTCATAGTGAATTGTATCCATGGGTGGAGACCCACACAATGAACAGGAAGGTGTTGGACTCCCATCCTGGGGAGTCCTGCTATATTCTCAAATAAAGGGTTGGGAGTCTCTCGAGAGCATAGGCAGTACCTAACAGGGGAGGACAGGCCAGTATGTCAAGCCTTCAGTGTTGTTGCAAGTAACTATGAATCTTGTTCTTCAAGGAGTGAAGCTTGGTGGTTGCTGTAGGTCCTGAGGGGAAGGATAGGGAGGAATAGAATATATGGAACATGGGGCATTTTGGGGGCATTGGAATTGTTCTACGTGATCTTGCAATGATGGATACAGGCCATTTTAAATTTTGTTAAAATTTATAAAAGTACATGGTCCAAAATGCAAACCATAATGCAAATCATTGACCATAGTTAGTAGCAATGCTTCAGTATTTATAAATCAATTGTAACAAATGTACCAACCACATGTGAAATGTTATTAACAGTGGAAAGAGGGAAAGGGGGAGGATGTTGGGTATATGGAATCTCCTACATTCTGTACATGACTTTTCTGTAGCCTAAAGCTTCTATGAAGATAAAATGAGAAAAAAAATAAGACACTGGGGAAATAAATGGAAGAAAATGTCACTATACATACAAGACAACAGATCTTACAGTTATGAAAGACAATGACAAGATCTATTTTTTTATTTTATTTTTATTATTTAAAATTCTTTTTAATTTTTTGTATTTTATTTGTCATTTTTAAACTATCATTATTATTTCATTTTCTTATTAATTTTATTTGGTTATTTTGTTGGCTTCATTTTTGAAGAAGTTTTGGATCACAGGAGGGTTACAACTGTGGCAATGAAGGATCATTGGAGTGGGGTGTCAGTGATAGGGGATACATGGGAGGAAGTTCACCTGGGGCATACATATAAGGCATATGAAAGAGTTCAAGTGTTCATGGGGTATTGTCACGGTGGGTGGAGATCCACACAATAACTGAAAGAATATCCAATTCCCATCCTGGGGAGTTTGCCACATTCTCTAATGGGATAGTAAGACTCCCCTGATAACAGTGGCAGTGACTAATGAAGGAGTGTGGGCCATTGACAGGCCCTTGATATTGATGACTGTACTTATAAACCTTTTCTTTTGAAATTGAAACTTAGCCTGGTATTATAGTTCACCTAAGAGTTACCTCCTGAGAGCCTCCTTGTTGCTCAAATGTGGCGTCTTTCTAAGCCAAACATCATATAAATGCAATATCTTCCCCTCCTGCATGGGACATGATTCCTAGGGATGAGCCTCCCTGGCACCAAGGTATTACTATGAAGCACCAATTAGCAATACCACTGGAAAAAGGCCTTGACCAAAAGAGAGGAAAGGTAAAGACAAATGAGTTTATATGGCTTAGAGACTTCAAAGTCAGTCAGAAGGTCATCCCAGAGGTTATGCTTATGCACGTCTCAGCAGGATCCCATTGACTGCCACAGTAAATATTGCCTCAAATAGTGGGGCTCCTGAGGGCTCTGGAGACATCTGAACACTATAGGCAGGGCTGACAGCTCAGGAGCTTGGCACCCTGCCAGTGGGCCCTACTTTGGAATTTATGTTCCCCAGTGTGACAGAGTTGGACTCAGTTGTGGTTTCCCTACTTATGGCTTTTCTGCCCCTTATATTTGAACCTATAGTTAGTACTAGAGTTGGTAGGTGTATGTCTAAAAGACTTAAATCTTTAGTCTGCCCATGTGCCAGCTGGGCCCTGAATCTCAACAGAGTTGCAACACCAACTCTCCAGTTCATTGGACTCACCCAGGACAACTAACAAGGAAATCATGATGGACAATGACCATCCAAGGAACAGAGGGAATCTACAACTGCAAGCAAGACAGTCCCATCCATCTGCCCCATGGGATCTAAGCCCCCTCTCAATCCTCAGGATTGGGGAATGAATGATAGACTAGAGTAGACTTAATGTTATTTTACTATAGACTTATTGTTGTTCTGGCAATGTAAGAACTTTTATCATTGATGTGGAGGCAGTGGCCGCCAGAGGTTCTGAGGGGAGAGGGGAAAAATAGGTGTAATATGGGGGCATTTTCAGGACATTGTAGTTGTCCTGAATGACGTTGCAGTGACAGATAAAGGCCATTATATATCTTGTGATAATTTACAAAAATGTGCAGGAGAGAGTTTAAACTATAATATAAACTATAATCCACACTTAGTGGCAATGCTCCAATATGTGTTCATGAATTGTAACAAATGTACCACACTAATGAAGGATGTTACTAATGTGGGAAAGTGTGGGAGGGGTAGGGAGTGGGGCATATGGGAATCTCCTACATTTTTTAAATGTAACATTTGTGTAATCTAAATATCTTTTAAAAATAAAGCGACTCAGACATGACTCCCTGTGCTGCAGGTTTACTCTTGCTTAAATACCTAAGTTTCTACTCAGCATTTGCTTTGGTTTTACATCAGCTTTTATGCATATGGATGAACATACATAGCTAGTTATATAATTGTATGATTAGTATGTTCAGGAAATCATGCTTGCACATACATTGCATGATCAAAAAAGGGCCAGATAACTCCACCCTGGGGTGGGAATTTTACTATGTTGAAGTGAGGACAGCCAGGGGCTTTTTCTGCACAGGTCCAGCCAACTGATTAAAGCTGGTTTTCATACTTCATTAATTCAACTGGATATTCTTGATAACAAAAAAATGGAATCTAGCACCAAAGGAAGGTTGCATTTCATTACCTTCTAATTTACATATAATTCTTTCCTTTGTATCCTAGCAACAGGGAACAAATAAGTTACTTTCAGGTATTTGGTTACCCTACATCCATCACTTTCAGAAGCCAATTTGAGCCTTGAATTGAATGTAGGGGAGCTTTAGGGGATTTCCAAACAAAATGAGATTTCAATCTCTCTTGTGTGCATAGGCATGCTCACACGTACACAGACACACAAACACACGAGGTCCCAAGTGACTTTAAAGGGTCCTTCATTCCTTGCACAAAGCATTCAAACCCTGCAGGGTGATTACTGAGTTCTTGCTTGTCTCCTCCACTTACATGGAAACTCCTGAGGCTGCCTTGTCTCTGTCCCCGTGCAATGCCAGTGCCCAGCACAGCTCTTACAAGCCTTTCACCATGGGGAGATGCATCTGACTACATAACACAGTGCTCCAAGTGGGGCTCAGCCTTGTTGATGAAAGACCAACATCCATCTCACCCCACCCCTCCCGACCCTGCAGTCACTCCTACCCCATGATTTGTCACCAGGTGCCACAGGGATTCAGCCATTTTCATGATAGGCCCATCAAGAAGGACCTGGTTCCTGTGTTCTAGGCCTTTTCACCAACAATCTACTGCCTGCTTCTTCTACATTTCTGGAAAAGTCAAATCTCAGTCATTATTTTAATATTTTTTCATTTTTACTTCAGGGAATTTATGCTTTAAGTGTGTTTTGTTTTGTTTTTTTAATGACCATGTTCAGTTCAAGTAAACTCATTCCAGGAGGTTTTAAAAATTATTCTTTAGCGACTACAATAATACTAATTATACTGTAATAATTACTAAGTAATAATTAAATAATTATTTGGCTTCCAAGAGACTGATTAAGATAGAGAGATCCCCATCTGGGTGGGCCTCATCTGGGAAATGGAGTTCAGATGGTGGAGGCTGGTTGTTTGGGGAGATGATATTCTGTTCCTTGACGAGATTGTGGCTCAGTCACTGTGATGGGCATCTGATACCATGCTGGGCTTCTAGAAAGGCCCAGAACGCTACATCCACAACAGTTCAGATTCATCACTTAGTTCAAGGGAGCATCAGCTGTGCTAATGCCACTGCCTGTGAGAACTATAGGCAGTGGCCCTTTCATTTATGAAAATGCTCATGTAAGGATAGCAAATAAAATATGTTCCCGTATTTCTTAAAAACTGCAAGGGTAAATAGACTCAACACTTGACAAAAATGATAAATTAAATTCTATGTAGCAATAATAGAAAAAAAACCTGGAAACTTTATGAATGCCTAAAAAAAAAATAGTAAAATATAAGTAATAATACTTACCTGGCAGGGGAGACACATGATCACACAGGTGGTTTTCCCAGGGTGAGGTTTATCCATTGCACTCTGGATGTGCTGACCCCTGCGATTTCCCCAAATGTGGGAAACTCAGCTGCTTAATTTGTGGTAGTGTGGGACTGCATTCGGGCTATCCCCTAAAAAGAAAAAAAGAAAAAAAAAAGTGATGCTTCCATAATTTGTAATATTATACAAGCATTTTTAAATTAATTAATGAAATCCATCTTTTTAGGAGGAAAATATAATCTAGTAAGTAGAATAGAATGTGAAAAAGTTATTCCTACTTAAGATAACGATATCCATTGAAAACAATTGGATCATAAAACCCTTATTTTTTGACATTTTCATTATGAAGTCACATCACTATCTTTGATTTAGAAACAACTAAAAAGAAAAAGAACTATTTCTCTAGAAATTTCTTTAGTGATGTATAACCGAGGTCCTAGTAAAGAGAATGGTCTCAGAGGATGTCATTTCATTCTGTTTGCTAACAGATGTCCCTTATAAGTGACAGAACTGGGATTAACTGCTAGTTAGAGGCTTCTTGTTCTTTTAATCACTAACACAGTTTTCATGTGCCAGGAATACAGAATATACAAGTGTTTTTTCCTCTTTAGAGGTGGGGATGCAGTGGACTTGGAGCTCGTTGCTGGAGGGCCTGGGCGGCATCTAGTGCCTTTGCAGTGGTATTGGGCAACAGGCCCTTCCAGAGGCACAGAACAGTATCATTGCTTTCTTTTATTTGTCTTGTGAAAAACTTCTCTGACCTCTCTCTTCAAGTGTCCAGTTTCTCAGGAATCTGATTTTGGTCCGTGGAGCAGTTATCTCAGTATGTTTCCTGCAGTGGAATGTGCTCAGTTCACCCCACGGAGTCTCAAACTTCTCAGCTCCAGGAAAGTCCTCCAGGATGGTGCGTTTGTCCTCATTAGAAAGCACCTAAAGGATAAACACGCCCTGGTCAAGTGCCCCTAATGGCAAAAGACCTCTACAAAGCACATCATGGGAGAGTCAATTTAATACCAGAGCTTACATTTCTTTTTAGACTACTAATTTCTTTTCAAATTGAAATGCCTTCAATTTTAATTTTTTTAGACTATTAGTGTCCACATTTCTTTTTAAATGCTTACATTGCATTCCTCTACTCCAAATAATATAAACAAACTTGCTTTCTGAACATAAAGGCATATCTGTTAGGATCCACTCTACTTTTGAGAATGAAACGTTTATCATGATATATGTAAAAGGATAAGATTGTTTGAAGCTCAGATTAGGAGCAGGAGAAAGAAGAGAGAAGTGAAAAAAATGTATGAGTTCATTTTTATCAACTTTTGCCTCCAGCCCCTGACACACTGCAAGTCTGTGCCCAAGGCATTAGCCTAAAGAAATGCTCCATGTGCAAACATCAGGAAGGGTGTCTTCAGATATCTGCTCTTGCTTTGGGTGAAGATACATTTCTCTCTTTTGCTCTTGGATTGATGAACATGTGGCATTGCACTCCAGCACCCATCACCAGAAAACAATCTCTCCTTTTTGAAGATATCATTTGTGAGAACGGCACTAACATTCCTGATCTTTGATAACTAAGAGCAGCAGCTACTCCTGCAGCCCCTCAAGGGGGATTTTACTCCTGCAGCCCCTCAAGGGGGATTTGAGATTTCATAATGGTCTGCAGACAGAGACTGAAGAACACAGGTAGGGAAGGAGGATCACAGTGATTGCCTTAGATATGTAAATATTGAAGATGTCCTTTGGCATCTCTCTTTTTGGTGGGTAAAGCAGTCTCCAAGATAGAAGGAGTCACACCCAGGAACCGGACTCCTGTAGGGGGCGCAAAACTGCAAGGAACTCCCTAAAATCACACAGATGGCTTTACTTCCTTAGATGCACCACACCCAAACCCCTGCAATTTCTTCTTTCTTTCTCTCTGTCTCCCTCCCCTCTTCCTCCACCCCTCCCTCTTTCTTTTTTATTGTGGGAACATTTATGTAACGCAAAATTTCCCAATATAACCATTCCTAAGTGTATCTTTCAGTATTAAGGAAGTTGCTGCAACAGTCCCCTGATAACTGGACTGGGTACACAAAGATAACATTAAATGAAGTATTTTCCTTTTTATGGAATGACCAGAAAAATTCTTCCCATTTAAGGTGGATTTGGAAAATAATTCTGAAACTGAAGCCACAAGTAATGCCATCTCAGAGTAATTAATGTATTTACGTAATAGGCTTAACTTTTGCTGGAAGAGACAGAATAGCATTTCATAATGCTGCTCAAACATTTTCTAAAATGACCAACTCTTTCTTTTCTGACTCACACCCCCGTAACAGCATTTAATCTCAACATCTATAGTCCTCCCTCCTTCCCTCCCTTTCTTCCTTCCTTCCACTTTTAGATGTATGGTTCTTTTTCATTTTTATCAGAGTAGTTGTAGGTTTACAGAAAAATCATGCAGAAAATACAGAGTTCCCACCCCACCACCCCCATTAATAATGCCTTACATTAGTGTGGTTTCTTCATTACAATTAATAAAAGGATATTATTATAATTTTACTATTAACTGTAGTGCATCATTTACATTAGGAGTCACTGTGTTGCACATTTTTATGTGTTTTTTTTTAATTTTACAACCTAAAATTTCCCCTTTTAACCAATTGAAAATATATATAATAATTCATTGGTGTTAATTACATTCACAGTGTTATGTTACCATCACCACCATCCTTTACCAAAACTTTTCCATCACCCTAAGCAGAAATTCTGTATCAATTGAACAATAACTCCCCATACCCTACCCCTAGCCCCAGTTGACCTGTATTCTAGTTTCTGACTATAAATTTGCTTATTCTAATTATTTCATTTTAGAGAGAGCACATGAATTTGTCCTTTTGTGTCTGGCTAATTTCACTTAACATGATATCTTCAGGTTTCATCCATGTTTTTGCATGAATCAGAACTTCATTCCTTTTTACAGCTGAATAATATTCCATTGTATGTATATACCACAATGTGTTTATTCATTCATTGGCTGATGGACACTTGAGTTGCTTCTATTTTTTGGCAATTGTGAACAATGCCACAATGAACATCAAATATCTGTTTGAGTCCCTGCTTTCAATTCTTTTGGGTGTATGGCGAGTAGTGGGAATGCCTGGTCATATGGTATTTCTATAGTTAACTTTCTGAGGAACTGCCAAACTGTCTTTCACAGGGGCTGCACCATTTTACCATGCCACTCGCAATGACTGAGTGTTCCTATTTCTCCTCATCCTCTCCAACACTTGTTATTTTCCTTTTTTTTAATTAGAGAAGTTGTGAGTTTACAAAACAACCATGCATAAAATATGGGATTGCCTTACACCACCCTACCACCAATACCCTTCATTGTTGTAGAACATTTGTTACAATTGATGATAACACTTTTAAAAATAATTGTACTATTTTTTAAACAGTAGTTATTTTGTTACAGATAATGAAAGATCATTAAAATGGTTCTATCTGCCATCCATTAATTACATTAGGTGAATTTTTCCCCATATAATATGCTGTTATTAACACTTTGTATTAGTATTGTACATTTGCAATAATTCATGAAAAAACATTATCTATTAACTATATTCATCATCTATAATAGAGTTTACTGAGTTGCACAGTCCAGTCCTATGTTTTAATCTTTAAATTTTTATTCTAGTAAAATGTGCACCCTAAAGTTTCTCCTTTTAACAATATTCACTTATATATGTCAGTGCTATTTATTACACTCACAATAGCACACTACCATCACCACCATCCATTTCCAAACCTTTACTATCATCTTATATAGAAATTCGGTGTAAATTAAGCATCAATTCCACATGCTCTAATCCCAATCTATCTCCTGGCAAAGTACATTTTAGTTTCTAACTCTATGAGTTTGCTTATTATAATTAATTCATAACAGTGAGATCATACATTTGTCCTTTTTTGTCTACTAACTTGACTCAACATAATGTCCTCAAGGTTCATCAATGTTGTGGTATGCATCAAGACTTCATTCCTTTTTACGGCTGAATAATATTACATTGTATGTATGTACCACATTTTGATTATCCATTCATTGGTTGATGGACACTTGGGTTGCTTCCATCTTTTGGCAGTTGTGAAATTGAACAGATATTTGCACTATGAACATTGATGTGCAAATATCTGTTCAAGTCCCTGCTTTTAGTTCTTCTGAGTGTATGCCTAGTAGCACAATTGTCTTATTATATGGTAATTCTATATTTAGCTTCCTGAGGAATTACCAAAATGTCTTTAACAGCAGCTGAACCCTTTTGCATTCCCACCAGCAATGAATGTTCCTATTTCTCTGCAACTTTTCAAACACTTTTAGCTTGCTGTTTTTTTAATAGTAGGCATTCTAGTGGGTGTGAAATTATATCTCAGTGTGCTTTTGATTTATGTTTCCCTAATAGCTAGTGATGTTGAGCATCTTTTCATGTGCTTTCTGATCATTTGTATAAATTCTTTGGAGAGATGTCTATTCGAGTCTTTTGCCCATTTTTTAATTGGGTTGTTTGTTTTTTTGTTAAGTTGAAGATTTTTTAAATATATTCTAGATAGTAAACCTTTATCAATTTTCTTTCCAAATATTTTCTCCCATTATGTAGGCTGTCATTTTACTTTCATGATAAAATCCTTTGAGGCATGAAAGTTTTTAATTTTGATGAGATTCCATTTATCTATTATTTCTTTTGTTGCTTGCACTTTGAGTATAAAGTCTAAGAAACCATTTGTCTAATACAAGGTATTGAAAATGCTTCTCTATGTTTTCTTCGAGGAGTTTGATAGTTCTAGCTCTTATATTAAGGTCTGATCCATTTTGAGTTGAGTTTTGTATATGGTGTGATGTAGGGGTCTTCCTCATTTTGGGGGGGGGAATGGTGATCCAGTTTTCCCAGTACCACCTGTTGAAGAGACTATTCTTTCCGTAGTAAATGGCCTTTGCCACCTGTCAATAATCTGTTGGCCATAAATGTAAGAGTTAATTTCTGAGCTCTCAATTCTATTCCATTAGTCTAGATGTCTGTCCTTGTGTGTTTTGATTACTGTGGCTTTGTAAAAGTTTCAAGATTTGGAAATGTGAGTCCTCCAACTTCATTCTTCCTTTTCAAGATGGTTTTAGCTATTTTGGGCCCCTTACCCTTCCATATACATTTTAAAATAATATTTTATTGAAGTATATCATTCATACATGAACAAAAATAAACAATAAATATATAATAAAATCTGTGATTTTACAAAAGAAACGTGCATGTAATCATACAAGGTTCCCATACATCACCCCAAAACTAACA
This sequence comes from Tolypeutes matacus, assembly GCA_026826555.1. Classification (NCBI taxonomy): domain Eukaryota; kingdom Metazoa; phylum Chordata; class Mammalia; order Cingulata; family Chlamyphoridae; genus Tolypeutes; species Tolypeutes matacus. Next base: position 11,050,281 of record JAKSZT010053840.1, on the reverse strand, counting down.
CCTTGCATTATTGTGAAACAATTGTTATAAACTATGAAAAAGTATTGTCAAAATATTACTACTAACTGTAGCTCATATCTTACATTTTATGTATTTTCCCCCACCCACTCAATTATTAACACCCTATATTAGTATTATATATTTGTTATCATTCATGAGAGAATATTCTCATATTTGTCCTGTTAATCACTGTCCATCAACCACCACTGGATTCCCTATATTATACATTCCCATGCTTTGTATAATCCATTCAAAGTGTACATTTAGTGGCTCTCATTTTCATCAGAGTTGTGCTGTCATCACCTCAGTCAATTTTAGAATGTTCATTACTCCAAAAGGAAAACCCTAGACCCCCTGATACCCCACCCCCCATTGTTGTCCCTTAGTATTGAAAAAATATCTTCTTACCATTGCAGAAAAATATTACAATGTTACTATTAACTATCATCCACAAGTTACATTGGTTGTAATTTTCCCATGTATCACTATATTCTTAGTCCTTTAAAAAGAGTATTGTTATATTTATACTATTAACCACAATCTTCATCCACTACTGAAATCACTGTTATATATTTCCTGGATTATTCTCTAGTTTTTCTTTCAGTTGAAATTTATTTCCACATACTATACTTTTAGCCACAATCACATTTATAAATCAGCAGTGTTAATTATACTCATTATAATGTGTTACTCTCAATTCTATTCATTTCCACACTTTTACAGTTAACCTTATTAATAATGATACATACATTAGGCATCAGCTCCCATGCTCAACCAACCTTCTATTTCCTAGTAACCTATAATCTAGAGTTTACCTCCGTGATTTTATTCATCATATTAGTTCATCATATTAGTGAGATCTTGCAATATTTGTCCTTTTGTGTCTGGCTTACTTCACTCAACATATTATCCTCTAGGTTGATCCATATTGTCATATGCATCCCGATTTCATTTCTTCTTACAGCTGAATAGTATTCCAATGTGTGTATTTACCACATTTTGTTTATCCATGCATCGGTTAATGAACACTTGGGCTGGTTCCATATTTTAGCAATTATAAATAATGCTGCTATGAATATTGGTGTGCAAATGTCAGTTCGCATCCTTGCTTTCAGTTCTTCTGATTGTATTCCTAGTAATGTGATTATTGGAACATACGGCAGTTCTATATTCAGCTTCTTGAGGTATAGCCAAACTGTCTTCCACAGATGCTGCAACATTCTACATTCCCAACAGTGAAGGAGTATTTCTGTTTCTACGAATCCTTTCCAGCACCTGTAGTTTTCGTTTTGTTTTTTTTTAAATTTCATTTTTTAAAATGGCCATTCTATAAGGTGTGAAATTGTATCTCATTATGCTTTTGATCTGCATTTCCCTAATAGCTAGTGTTGTTCAGGATTTTTTCATGTGCTTTTGGCCATTTTCATTTCCTCTTTGGAGAAATGTCTATTCAACTCTTTTGCCCATTTTTAAATTGGGTTGCTTGTGGTTTTATCATTGAGTTTTATGATCTCTTTATATAACATACATATCAAATGCGTATCAGACATGTGGTTTCCATATATTTTCTCTCATTGAGTAGGCTGTCTTTTTTAAATTATTATTTTTAGGTACCAGAGGCCAGGGATTGAACCTGAGACCTTGTATGTGGGAAGCCAGCACTCAACCACTAAGCCACATTGGCTTCCCTGAGTGGGTTTTTCTGTTTGTTTTTGTTTCTTCAGGAGGCACCGGGGACTGAAGCTCCCTCACCATGTGGAAGGTGGGCGCTCAACTGCTTGAGCCACATATGCTCCCCCATTTAACTTTCTTGGCAAAGTCTTTTGAAGAGCAAAAGTGTTTAATTTTGAGGAGGTCACATTTATATATTTTTTCTTTTGTTACTCATGCTTTGGGTGTAATGTTTAAGAAACTACCATCTTCAAGATCTTGTTTAGGATTTTTTTTTACCTTATTTTGTACATTTAATAATTGAAAATATAAACAATTAAAAACTAAAAAGTAAACACAGATGAATAAATATATACATTTCTCTTAAATGTACTGGATACATATAATTTTTTTTTTAATTAAACAGCATGTTACACAATATATTTGGTTCGTAGTAACGCATTCATACAGTATTTGTCCTTTTGTGTCTGGCTTGCTTTGCTCCAGATAATGTCCTCCAGGTTCATCCATGTTGTTATATGCTTTACTACTTCATTTCTTCTTACAACTGCATAATATTCCATCGTGTAAATAGACCAGTTTGTTTATCCATTCATCTGTTGATGGACACCTGGTATGTTTCCAACTTTTGGCAATGGTGAATAATGTTGCTATGAACATCGGTGTGCAGATGTCTGTTCGTGTCACTGCTCTCAGTTCTTCTGGGTATATACCCGGTAGTGGTATTGCCACTTGGCAAATCTATATTCAACTTCTTTAGGAACTGCCAAACAGTCTTCCACAGTGGTTGTAGCATTCTGCATTCCCACATCCTCCAAATCCTCTCCAACACTTGTAGTTCTCTGTCTTTTTAATAGTAGCCATTCTTATAGGTGTGAAATGATATCGCATTTCCCTAATCATGAGTGATGTTGAGCATTTCTTCGTTTATTTTTGGGGGAGAAATGTCTATTCAAGTCTTTTGCCCCCCCCCCCCCCCCGCCTTTTTTTTTTAAGATTTATTTATTTACTTTATCCACTTTCCCCATTTGCTGTTTTGTGTCCATTCGCTGGGCAATTCTCTGTGTCTGTTTCCTGCCATCTCTTCTCATCCTCCTCCTGTCTTCACCAGGACTTGATCCTGGAGACTTCCAATGTAGGAGAGACGTGTTCTGCCACTTGCGCCACCTTGGTCCCTGGTTTTCAGAGCTTTCGGAGCATCTTGTTTTGTCTCTCCCCTGCGTCTCTCTCCTGTTATGTCATCATCTTGCTGCAAGGCTCCTGGGGCCTGGCGGCTCACTGACACACAGAGCCCGGCAGCCCATGCACCCTCTCTATATATTTTTTTTATTTTACCGGGAGGTCCCGGGGACCGAACCCAGGTCCCTCCATATGGCAGACGGACGTCCAACCATTTGAGCTACATCCGCCATTTTGCCCATTTTTTAATTGGGTCGTTTGTCTTTTTATTGGTGAGTTGTAACATTTCTATATACATCCTGGATATTAAACCTTTATCAGATATGTGATTCCCAAATATTTTTTCCCATTGAGTTGGCTGCCTTTTCACCCTTTTGACAAAGTCCTGTGCAGTGCAAAAGAGTTTAATTTTGAGGAGGTCCCATTTATCTATTTTTTTCTTTTGTTGCACGTGCTTTGGGTGTGAGGTCCAAGAAACCACCACCTACTACATGGTCTTGAAGATGTTTCCCTACATTTTCTTCCAGTAGTTTTATGGTCCTGGCTTTTATATTTAGATCTTTGATCCATTTTGAGTTGATTCTTGTATAGAGCGTGAGATAGGGGTCCTCTTTCATTCTTTTGGTTATAGGTATCCAGTCCTCCCAACACAATTTGTTGAAGAGACTGTTTTTTCCTGTTAGCATGGACTTGGTAGATTTGTCAAAAACCAGTTGACTGTATAGGTGAAGGTTTATTTCTGGGTTCTCAGTTCTATTCCACTGATCAATGTGTCTATCTTTATGCCAGTACCATGCTGTTTTGACCACTGTAGCTTTGTAATAACTTTCAAGGTCAGGCAGTGAAATTCCTCCCACGTCGCTCTTCTTTTTTAGAATGCTTTTGGCTATGCAGGTGCACTTGCCCTTCCAGATGAATTTGGTAATTGCCCTCTCTAATTCTGTAAAGTAAGCTGTTGGGATTTTGATTGGTATTGCATTGAATCTGTAAATCAGTTTGGGTAAGATTGACATCTTCGTGATATTTATTCTTCCAATCCATGAACACGGAATGTCTTTCCATTTGTTTAGGTCTTTTTAAATTTCTGTTAGCATTGTTTTGTAGTTTTCTGCATATAGGTCCTGTACTTCTTTGGTTAAATTAACTCCTAGGTATTTGAGTCTTTTTGTTGCTATTGAAAATGGAATTCCCCCCCTGCTTTCCTCCTCAGGTTGTTCAGTACTAGTGTACAAAAACATTACTGATTTTTGCGTGTTGATCTTGTATCCTGCCACTTTGCTGAAATCATTTATTAGCTCAAGTAGCTTTGTCGTGGATACTTCAGGATTTTCTAAGTACAGGATCATGTCATCCGCAAACAGTGAGAGTTTTACTTCCTCTTTTCCTATTTGGATGCCTTTAATTATTTTATCTTGTCTAATTGCCCTAGGTAGAACTTCTAGTACAATACTGAATAACAGTGGTGACAGTGGGCATCCTTGTCTTGTTCCCAATCTTAGAGGAAAAGCTTTCAACCTTTCCCCATTGAGTATGATGTTGGCTGTGGGTTTTTCATATATGCCTTTTATCACATTGAGGAATTTTCCTTCTATGCCTATCTTTTGAATAGTTTTGTCAAAAAGGGTGCTGGAATTTGTCAAATGCCTTTTCTGAATTGATTGAGATGATTATGTGGTTTTTTTCCTTCAATTTGTTAATGTGGTGTATTACATTGATTGATTTTCTTATGTTGAACCAGGCTTGCATACCAGGAATAAATCCCACTTGGTCGTGATGTATAAGTCTTTTGATATGCTGTTGGATTCGATTTGCAAAAGTATTTTGTTGAGAATTTTTGCATCTGTGTTCATTAGAGAGATTGGTCTGTAGTTTTCTTTTCTTGTAGAATCTTTATATGGCTTTGGTATTAGGGTGATGTTGACTTCATAAAATAAGTTGGGTAATTTTCCCTCCTCTTCACTTTTTTGGAAGAGTTTAAGCAGGATTGGTGTCAATTCTTTTCAAAATGTTTGGTAGAATTCATGTGTGAAGATATCTGGTCCTGGACTTTTCTTTGCTGGGAGATTTCTGATGATAGATTCAATTTCCTTAAATGTGATTGGTTTGTTAAGTTCTTGTATTTCTTGTAGCGTCAGTGTAGGTTGGTTGTGCATGTCTGGAAATTTGTCCTTTTCATCTAGGTTGTCTAATTTTTTGGCATATAGTTTCTCATAATCTCCTCTTATGATTCTTTTTATTTCTGTGGGGTCATTTGTAACTTCTCCCCTTTCATTTCTGGTTGTGTTTATTTGCATCTTCTCTCTTTTTTTCTTTGTTAGTCTAGCTAGGGGTTTGTCAATTTTATTGATCTTCTCAAAGAACCAGCTTTTGGTTTTGTTGATTTTCTCTATTGCTTTTCTGTTCTCATTTTCATTTATTTCTACTCTAATCTTTATTATTTCTTCCTTCTGCTTGTTTTGGGATTGGTTTGCTGTTCTTTTTCTAGTTTCTGTATTTGTTCAGTTAAATCTTTGAGTTTAGCTCTTTCTTATTTTTCAATATAGGCATATAGGGCTATAAATTTCCCCCTCAAGACTGTCTTGTCTGTATCCCATAAGTTTTGATACGTTGTGTTTTATTTTCATTTGTCTAATATATTTACTGATTTCACTTGCAATTTCTTCTTTGACCCACCAATTATTTAGGACTGTGTTGTTCAGTCTCCGCACATTTGCGAATTTACTTTTTTCCTATCTGTTATTGATTTCTAGTTTCAGTCCATCATGATCTGAGAAGGTGCTTTGTATAATTTCAATCTCATTATATTTATTGAGAGCTGCATTGTGCCCTAACATGTGGTCTATCCTGGAGAAAGATCCATGGGCACTTGAGAAAAATATATAACCTGCTGAGTTTGGATGCAGTGTTCTGTATATTTTTGTTAGGTCTAATTTGTTTATTATATTGTTTCCTTGTTGATCTTCTGTCTAGTTGTCCTATCTAATGATGTGAGTGGGGTGTTGAAGTCTCTAATGATTATTGTAAAAGTTTCTATTTCTCCCTTCAGTTTTGCCAGAGTTTGTCTCATATATTTTGGGGCACCCTGGTTAGGTGCATAGATATTTATGACTGTTATATCTTCCTGGTGGATCATCCCTTTTATTAATATATAACAGATTTCTGTATCTCATAACTTTTTTTCATTTAAAGTCTGTTTTGTCTGATATTAGTATAGCTCCCCCTGTTCTTTTCTGGTTACAATTCGCGTGGAGTATCTTCTTCCAACCTTTCACTTTCAACTGGTTTGTATCCCTGGTTCTAAGGTGAGTTTCTTGTAAGCAGCATACGGATGGCTTATTTTTTAAAATTCATTCTATCAGCCTGTATCTTTTGATTGGGCAGTTTAATCCATTTACATTCAGTGTTATTACTGTAAATGCACTATTTACTTTCTCCATTTTATTCTTTGGTTTTCATATGTCATCTTGTTTTTGTCTGTCTTTTCTTGTAGAATCTTTATATGGCTTTGGTATTTTTCCATCTCGCCTATGTAGTCTAGTTTTTTGGTGTACAGTTGCTCTTAGTATCCTCTTATGATCTCTCTTATTGGTGTGGAGTCAGTGGTAATGTGTCACCTCTCATTTCTGATTTTATTTATTTGCATCTTTTTTTTTTT
>JAKSZT010053840.1:10983494-11018776 GCA_026826555.1 Tolypeutes matacus | reverse complement strand
AGAACTGAGTGGGAGAGAGTGTGGTCTACAGTGTGAACTGTGGTCTATGGTTGGTGGCAAGGCTCCATGATGTGTAAATTCATTGAGGGTGGTGGGCCACACTGTGGGAGATGTTTGTGTGGGATGTGGTGGGAGGTGTGGGAGGTGGGCAACATGGGAATCCCAGTGGGTTCCGTGTAATATTTTGGGTAATCTAAGCACCTCTTAAAATATATGTATATATATATATATATAAATAACACTTTTGTAAGCAAATACACATATATGCATATATATTTATATATCATTTTGCAAATGTTTGTATGTATTGTGAGAATTTTGATTTTTACCCGTAATAAAAAAAAAAAAAAGCACTTCAATCTGTCACGGAGGACCTCTCTCTTATAGTGATACTTGAGCAGAGGCTCAGAGGATTAATGCAGCCGGTCCTGCTGGACATCTAGGGGAAAGCGTTCCAATGGAAGGAACAAATGCAAAAGTCCTTGGGTGGGAAGGTTCTCTGCATGTTCAAATCTCTAAATCCCAAAGTACAGGGCTGGGTGAGCAGCTCTCCACTGAGTCTTCTCCACATGCTTGGTGGTTTTCTGCTGTGGGGCATCGCTCAGCATGAAGAAGGCTGAGCTGCATCAGTCTGTACATGGGTCATGTCTCTCGAGGACTATGTCTCACACCTGCCTTGTGCCAAACAAGTTGTGGCAGTGGGAGTCTCACACTTACATGGCAATAACATCCAGCCATATCTCCTCACAGTTGCTCCAGATATGTGTGTGTGTGCTGCTCCCTCCTTCTCCCACCCTAATTCTCTAGACTGAGTATACAACTCTCAAGTGTATTAAGTAGCAATGTTAAATTTTACCTAAGCCCCATGCTCTTGCAACACAGATAAAGTTAAGAAATCCCTCCCACCCTTTGTGTTCCAGTAAACAGCTCACTGCAAAGAAACCCCCCTTCATCAATGTACTTAGATAAGGCTTACAGAACCCCCCCCCCCAATTATCTATGACAAGGCCAGACACAGATCCTCCACATTACCATTCTTTGCTTCATAAATGATTAGCTGAACTTGTTCCCATCGATCAATTGACATAAAATGTTTGCTATCCAAACTTTGGTTAAGCTTCTCTCCTTTCTTCATGCCCCTGAACTTTAAGGGCATCTCCCAGAAAATAGGCTGCTCCAGCATAAAACATTCTCTGATCTACTATCAGATCATGCCAACTTTCCATCCCACTTCCCAAAACATGGTTCTTTCCTCTCTAAAAAAGAAAATCCTTTTAGCTTAACACCTTGAGTCACTGCAGACATTATTCAGAGCATTCTCCCTATTGCAATAACCCCATTCCCCCTTGCAATAATCTTTTTAAATAAAGTCTCTCTTTACCAAGTCTGGATTTGTTTCTTATCTGACATAAGTGACTGACTCAACGCCATTCAGCTACTTGAGGGCAAAGCCAAGACCAAAGCACTGGCCTCCTTGCACCCTGGGCCCTGTCACTGCCCCATGGAAGTCCTTGCCCCTCCAGAGGTGGTGGCAGACCAGCTCTGACTGCCCGGGTCATAGCGATGTACCACTGAGCAAGCTCCTCAACTCTTGAAACCTCACTGTCTCACCTATAAGATGGAGCAAGGTGCCTCCACCACACCTGTAAAATGGACCAAGGTGTATCCACCTCACCTGTAAGATGGACCAAGGCATAGCCATCTCACCTATAAGATGGAGCAAGATGCACCCACCTCATGTGTAAGACAGAGCAAGATGCACCCACCTCACCTGTAAGACAGAGCAAGACACACCCACCTTACCTTTAAGAGGGAGCAAGTCGTTCCCACCTTGCCTGTAAGAGGGAGCAGTGTGCATCTATCTCAAAAGGATGTGGTAACAATAAAGCACAATGATATATGGGACTAAACGATTCAGGTACACCTGGCCTACATTAAACACTAAATAAATTTAAAGTGACTTGAAAGGCTTAAGAGTCAAACACAGATTTTGGACCAGATTGGATTCAAGTCTCTGTGCAGTTGCTTGAGTTGCTAAGCCAGTTTCTTAACTTTTTAGGGTCTCAATTTCCTCTCTGAAAACTGGGCACACATACGATAATCCACTCATTCTTTTATTCATACAAACAGCACTTTGTTGCATGCCTACAATTTTTCAGGCACTGTTCTAAACCTTATGGATAAAGATGTGGAAGGAAAGTTTCAATCCTCAGCACAGAGCCTTGGGGAACTTGGACACAAAGTGCCCACCAGCATCTGCACGTGACAGGTGCTCAGCGACGTCCCACTCCAGACCACGTGCACCCCCTTGGATTGTCACCATCTCTCCAGATGCTTAATAACAGATTTTTAAGAACATGAATGAACCTCGGCCTCCTGGTTGTGAAGGAGGAAGCTTGGAGGACCAGCCAATGCTTGGAAGGGAGAAGGGTCTTTTCAGAAGGAGGGAAGCTCCCTTAAGCAGTCAGTGGGTCGTAGTCTTGGCTTCACATTGGAATCACCTGGGCAGGTTAAAAAGTCCTCAGGCTGTGCTTCTGCGCAGAAGGTCTGAGCATGGGGAGCATGAGGAGCGTCCCCTGAGATCACAGGGAGCAGCCCTCCTTGAGAAGCACGGCTTTGCGATTCTCAGAAAATTTTCTTCGCACGTAATTTGTTGTAGATTTCCTCAGTGACTGTTTGATGTGTGAGGACAGTCTCCAATCCTGAGACAGGCTTTATGGCAACTCAAAAGGGAGTCCGATGCGCCACTGGAGACCGGTGTCTCCCGCCTTATCTGTTTACCCAGTGGTAAACAGATAACAAGGGAAAGGTTGTCCCCCAGCACTGAAGACTTGTCTTCCAGCCACTCGCCTTCCAGCTGGGCTTCTCTGACATCAAACAGGGGCATCTCCTCAGGAGCTACATGCAAAAAACCCTTTTTATAAGACCTTTAAGTAAAGGAGACAAACCGGTGGCCACAAAGCCCTGCATCAAGAGTAAGTGTGGCTTTGAGGAGAGCTGAGAAAAGGATAGTATGGTGAAAAACAGTTATCAGCAGCTTTATCACCTGGGGGCCACCGGTCCTTCCCCTCCTCAGGGCAGTCCTCAGATGACCTTCCTTTGGCATCTGATATGACATTCCTTCTTTATTTCTTGCGTCTCAACCTTCTGCCTCACTTGTGGCAAGAAACTTCCCAGCAAATGCCACTTTTTTTTCCTTCTTTTTCCTTTGGTTCCTAAAGAAGAGATTTTCAAAATTATTCAACATGTAAAAAAGCAGGATGCCTGGGATTTGCTTTTTAAAAAATAGCCATGAAAAAAATGTGAGGGGGAGAAATAAATGAGATAGGATTGTCAAAGTTGGATACTTAACTGTGGAAGCTACGTTTATTGTAGCACTCTCCCTGCTTTGGTATATGTTTGGATATGTCCATAGTACAAAGTTTAATAAAAGAACTGTGAGGAAGGAAAAATGAGCTTTTATATACTACCTTTAACACTTTAGTCTGATCAGGAAGGTTTGGATTCAACATCATTCTGCAAACTGAGCATTTAGACTTATTTATACAATCAAAGAAGTACAGTTCTTTAAAAATGGTCTTATTTTAGTACATAACCCAGTTAGTTCATACAGAAGTTTCTGTTGCTTTAAGTTCATTAAATGAACTTACCCTTACATATAACTAAATGATGGAATTAACTAATGATAACTATTAAGTTTAAAGTGTATTTCTCAGGACTCCACTTAACAGATGTCTTAAAGCAGGAATGAGGGCACAACCTGCTGGTGTTCACCTGCTCTAGGCACCTGGCAGAGCCCACTGGGAGGCCTCAGAGCAGCCAGCTTCCCAATGCCCTATTGGTATTTACTGAACAGCCTCTTCAATAAGCTTCACATTTAAAGGCTTAAAAAATTAAATCAGTATTAAGGACAATTTTAACCTTGGAGGAAACATGCTATTTTTAGAAAGCAGTTTTTTCTTCTTCTTTTATTTTTGTTGCAATGGTGTATTTCATGTTTTCTTCCATTCATTTTTTTTTTCTCTCTCCACTGGTCGTTTGTAAATAGGAAAGTTTTACATTTTAAATAAATTTTCTAGCATATCTATTTGTATTTTCTTATTCTTCACATCATTTTTCAGTTGTTTCAATTTTTTAACTTTATTTTTAAAGAAATTTTAGATTACAGAAAAGTTACATGGACAATATAGGGGACTCCCATATACCCCGCCACCTCCCCCTCTCACATTTGCCCCTATTAATAACATCTTTCCTTAGTGTGGTACATTTGTTACAATTCATGAATATATACTGAAGCATTGCTACTAACCATGGTCTATAGTTTACATTATGGTTTGCACTTTGCACCACACAATTTTATAGGCTTTGACAAAATGTATAATGGCCTGTATCCACCACTGCAATATCATGCAGAACATTTGTTTCCATTTGTTTTTGTCAATTACAAATAATGTAATTTTTTTCTTTGTCAGTTATAAATAATGTGAATTTTCTTCCTTCTTTCCACTATTAATGCTTCTGGATTCATTTTCTTTCCTAATTATATTCCTAGTCTAATTATATTGACTAGGAATTCAGAAAGCAGTTTTATGTTAAAATCACAGAACAATTTAAAACACTGATTCCCTCGCCAAGGTGCCCCCTTCAGTGGTGATGAAAGAGCCCCAGTTGCTATTTTCGCAAGTAGAAAAATCGAAACTTGGGGATCCCAGCAACCGCCCTCCCCAATCTCGGCCTCCTTGTCTTCAGAGAAGGCAGCGATTATCCCAGTGCTCAGTGGTTTTCAGATGCTAAGCAGGCACCCTGTAGACTGCTACTCCTAAAGTTCCTGCATTTCAAGGTTTTCAAAGATCTAGCGGCAGGAAGGAACTTACACTCCCCAAGCCTCAGTTTCCACATCTTTTCAATGGGGATAATATTAGTGCCTACCCCAGGGGTTTGCATTAGACAGGCCCTCCACTGTGCTGGGCAGAGAAAAGGCTCTATCTATGGAAATAATGATGCATCTTCAGAAAGCAAGTGTTGTAAGGCCTGCCCGTATATTCATGATCACCAAGCAAGATTTCCAAGACTCTGGGCTGCTGGCCTTGCCACACAAAGCAGCTCCATTCTTTGGTGGTAGGGCCTCACCATCTCTTAGCATAGCCATACTTGTGATACACCATCTCTACTTCCATTTATCTTCATGTTTGAGGTTTTAAGTTTTTGTTTTAAGTGAGGGTTAGGCTTGTCGCCTTGGTCACCAATGTTTTAAGTCAAGAATTCACCACCCCTGCTGCTGTCAGCACTGTAAATAGTGTCAGGGTGAGAACTGGCCCCAGTCCCCACCCCCCGCAGTCGGGTGTATGGGGGGCAGTCCTTGGGGACTCTGTGATGAGCACTGCCTGTCACACTAGGTTCTTGCTTAATGGGATCTCCTCGCTGTTCCTTGGGGCCTCGGGGTCTAGGCAGAGGGAAGAAAATTTCTGCATCTCCATCTTGTGTCTTTGTGCAGATATTCCAGGGCCTGGAGTAAAGGTAGTTTCAAATACAAAAACCGTCCAGACTCACTTTCAATGCACTGAGGAGGAAAGGTGTCTGTGGAAAAATGACCCGGGGCCAACATGTCAGGTAAGGACAAGGGTCATACTGATTGGAGAGCCAAGAGGGGACTTTAAAAGCATCCAGAATAAACCACAATGCATGCATGACCACTTCTTCTAATTAAATGTATGCTTTGTCTTCAAATCTTTCTAGGCTGCAATAGTAATCAAAATCTCACAGGTGACAAATGATTATGTTTACTCTACATTAAATGTTTTTATACTTATACATTGATATATAACGATTGCATTATATATATTTTATACACCTGCGAATTTCTGCTTATACATTTTTTTACAGTTTAAACTTCAAAAAAAATTTTTTTTTAATATCCTAGGCTTCTGTTTATGATCAGTTTGGCATTACAGATCATCCGTTTGGGAAACAGTAAGCACCATTTTATTTTTCATCTCAGTTTTCATGCATAAAAGATCTGTCTCTCGATCATGATCAGTCTCATAATTTCAATGTTTTTAAAAGGCTATCAAAGAGAGAAACATAAAGATGGTAAAGAAGAAATCAACAACGGTACAGAGAAGCTCCAGCAGAAGCCATTCAACTGGCCCTTGCATGAGTTTAGGGAGGCGAACGAGAGCGCCGAGAGCTGGTGGCGACGGGATTCGCTTTCCTATTCCAGGGGGTTCCGAGAGCGTAAGTTGTGGCGCAGCCCGCCAAGCCTTCGCAGTCACCCGGGTCTGTCCACTTAAAACGAAAATCTCAACAGACCCTTTGATCATCATCTTCATATGATGGTACGCCATAAAGTAAAAAATATTTTTCCAGTGATGTGTTCTTTTACTCATGAGAACGTTTTACTATTTCCTTTGTAAAAGGTTGCATCTGCTCTTAATGGGCATTTTTCTGCAGGACGGAGTATTCTGACTGAAATGTTCTTAAAACAAATATCCCCAAATACCGTATAGCGAACCCCTGCTTGGCTTATCACAGACACGCAGGTTGCAGACTCCAAGTCCCCAGAGCTCCTGGGGCCGGCGGGTTTGGCGTCACCACCTGTGCGGGTGGTCCCTGACAGAGGCCTGCCCTCCATCACTGTCAGGGGGAAGACACAGCCTGTGCGTTAACATGTGAAAGGCAAGAAAAAAGCCCTCCTTTCGGATGCCAGGTTCCCGCCGCACCGTCCGGTGGCCTCTGACCCACCCGCGCCCCTGGTAGTTTGTTGTTAATCCCTAAATAAACAAGCAGGGTTTACCTGAGCAAACACACTAGCAGGGGAGTTGGTTTATTGCTTCCCGGGAAGATCCCGTGCAGCCCCGCCCCACCCGGGTACCGTCCAGGTCCCGCGAGCGCCGTCGCTGAGCTGACGCCCTCCCCACCCCACCCCTCAGGAGCGCCCCGTTGCTGCCAGAATGGGGGTACCTGCGTGCTAGGCAGCTTCTGCGTGTGCCCCGCGCACTTCACTGGCCGCCACTGCGAGCACGACGAGAGGCGCAGGTGACCGTGAGGAAGCGGCGGGGGGTGGGGGCGGCCGGGAGAACGCTGAGGAGAGCGCGGGCCGGGTCGGGGGACCGCAGGATGGTGTGAAACGGGGCCGCGGTGTGGGGGCGCGGCGGGAGGTGTGGGGACGTGAGGCGGAGAGCTCAGGCCGGATAGGGGGACCGTACCGGGGAGTGCGGTAGATGTGGGGGTGAAGGGGCTGGGGGGAAGAATGTGGGTTCGCGGGTGGTGCGGGTGGAGTGCGAGCCCCCGGAAGGAGAGTGCGGGATGGGGGGCGGTGGGGGTCGCGCGAGCTGGGCGGGGATCGCTGGGTGTAAGGGGTGCTGAGGGAGTGAGGGAGCCCGGTGTGGGGGAAGCGGAAGGGTAAGGGGGTCGCAAGCCACGCGATGGGAGCTCAGGGTTTGGATGAAAGGGGGCGAGGGGTGGGGAGCTGGAGGGGCTTGCGCGGGGGAAGAAAGGGCTGGGTTGGGGAAGCGCTAGGGGAGAATGCCGAATGGGGGAGAAACGCGGGTGGGGCGGGGTTCGCCTGGCGTGAAGGGGCACCGAGGCAGTGAAGGGTCGGAGGTCGCGGGCCTAGAGGGGGTCGCGGAAAGTGGGGGATCGCAGGGTGGGGTGAAAGAGGGCGGGAGGGGACGGCGGGAAAGAGCTCGGGCGGGGTAGGGGAAGTTCGCGGAAGGGGTGCGAAGGCTTATGGGAGATGAGAGGACCTGGCGCGGAGGGTGAGCGGACAAGCCTCGCAGAGTGTGAAGATGCGCGGAGGGCGTGAGGTGGCTTGGGGTGGCGCCGGGCTGGGTAGGCGGGAGCCTCACTGACACCCGCCGCCCTCTCCCCCAGCAAATGCGGCTCCTTGGCGCACGGAGCCTGGACCCTCCACGACTGCCACCTGTGCAGGTGCGTTTACGGCTCCCTGCACTGCCTCGCCGGCCAGACGCCGCCAGACAGCTGCGGTAAGATGACCCGCAAGATGACCGCGTCTTCTTCCGCGCCCCGCACTGGCAGTCCTTCCCTTATTGTTGGTTGGTCTTACAGGGAGGTGGCTAGAGCATCGCCGCGCGCACTGGCCACGTAGAAAGGAACACGCTGGGTCGATCCATCATTCAGGAAAGGCACATTCATTGTGAAGCATAGGGAGTTATTATTTTTTATTTTATGTTTTAAGTCTCCCAAATTCGTACTGCTGGGTTTAAATGAGATTTCCTAACAATGTACTTAGGTGTCATTTCCAGTAAGAATTTCAGGAGGTGACTGGAGCTTTTGGAGATCTGTCTCCAGTAAGGGAGCGCACCTCGGAGAAAGGTGAGTGGACTAAATCTCTGGTCTGGTTCCTACACTACGCCCACACCTTCTCCTCCAGGTTGAAGGGAGGAGGGCATGGAGGCAGGATGGTGACAAGCCTTGGCTAGGGTAGGCGCTGCCCTGCAGGGTCATTTTGCAGAAGAGGTGGACGTCCATTTCCAACCTTGAAGACGCAAAACCCCCAGGCCAGGCCAGCCCTGGAGGGCCTCAAGGGCCCCTGCAGTTCCCTTGCCCTGTGCTCCTAGGGAAGGAGGGTGCTCCAAGCAGAGGTGGGGACAGTCCATTGACTAGGGCACTGTCTGTGATGCTGGGTTCTGAGCAGCCACTCACCAACTACATGTGAATGCTGGGGAATTTTAAGTGTCACTTAACCCAGAAGGGAACATGAATTTCCTAGATCAGAAAACAGATGTGATGCTCTGCTGCTGAATCCTTTGTCAGAGAATGGCGGACACACACAGAGAAGGCACAGATTCACATCAGTTCCCACTCTTCTCCCTCCTCCCCTGTCAACCCCCACAGTCAGGGACAAGCTTCTCAAAGGCACAACCCTTCACCCCAACTTGTTGCACCCTCATTCCTCACCACTTCCTGGGAAGGACCCAGACTAGGAGGATACTCAAGGGAGGCACAGCCCTTTCACTGCAACTTTCTGTCCTTCTCCTTGCTCCTTAGTCAATGGTGGATGGGACCAACAAAGAAGGGTGACACAAAATGAATGCACAGCCCTTAGACCCCGCTTCCTGCCTCCTCCCTCCTCCTTAGCTAGCAGTGCCACTGAAGGAGAGGGTGATAGAGCACAGCACCTACACCCCGTCTCCTAAAGCCCACCCTTTCCTTTGCACTCTCCATGTGATGGATCTCTGCTTCACCAGCTGCTCCACTGTCCCAGAGAGAGCTCACAGTCAGGGGACTAGCATTAGAGTTGCAGGTGGCCCCTGTGCAGTCTTCCCAGGTGACATCATGATGCCCTTTCCTCTGGCCATTGGAACCCCCAGCGAGGATATAGGGAAGGGGCTGGCTGTGCTCATGTTCAGTTGCCTGTGCAAAGATAGTTGGGGTTGGGAAGCCCAGAGACTGGGCTCCAGGAAGTCTGTGATCACTCTTCGATGCCCTTGAAGGGATCCAAGGTTCAGACTGCTGCCTGCCAAGGACAGGGACAGTGGCATTGAAAAGCTGGCTTCTGCTCATCAAGGCTGTACAAAATAGCGCAGCCATACCTCAAAGTGGCTTGTCAGGTACATACAGGGCAGGGTAATTCTTTTGATCCATTAATCCTGCTTCAGGGGAGTGATGATGCTAATGGTGGTTATGGCCATGTGAGAGGGACAACCATTATAACTACCTTTGTCCGCTCTCCTGTATTTCAGGCACTTTGTATATATTTTCCCATTTAGTTCTCATAACGACCCTATGAAATAATTAATAAATAATATTATGCCTTTTGTCTTTGGGGAAACTGAAGCTTAGAGAAGTTAACTTCTACAGATAATAAACAGGGTCTGGTTCTTAACCAATGCACCATTCCCTGTACTCTTTCTGCAAGTATAATTATCAATATAGAAAAGAAAATGAAGGTGTTTTGATAGCATTATGTAGAATACTGAAATCTTGGCCATGTTCTAAATATTCAACAGCAGAGTAGTAGGTAACAAAATATTTCAAATCCTTTAGTGGGCTATTACGATGGTTTTGAAGAGTATATGGAAGATAGAATGGAAAACTATGTTTACAATATAATTATAATGATGTGGAAGACACATGTTTTAGTTTGCCAAGGCTGCTGTAACAAATAACACAGGCTGGTTGGCTTGAATAACAGGAATTTATCTTCTCACAGTTTTGGAGACCGGAAGTCCAATTTCAAGGTGTCGCCAGGCCATGCTTTCTCCGAAGTGTGTAGCATTCTGGTGGTGGCCCAGTCTCTGCCTCCATCGCATGGTCAACTCTCTCCTTCTGTCTCCTCCTCACTCCTCCTACCGTGTCCAAATTTCTTTGCTGATAAGGACTCCAGTCATATTGGTTTAAGGCCCACCCTGATTCAGTTGGGCCCCATTTTAATAGGCTCTTCAAAGATTCTATTTACAAATGAATTCACACCCATAGGACCAGGGGTTAGGATTTGAACATGTCTTTGTGGAGGACATGATCCAGTCCACAACAACACGTATAAATGGGAGGATCACACATATATAACAGCATCCTACATCATTCCCCCGCTCGGCTCCTCCAGGGAACCTCAGGTCCAGGGATCTCCAAGGATCCTCATTGCTCTGACACTCTGGGTTCAAATAAAAATGTCAGACTTCAAGTTAGCAGGGACCTTTTCTCAGTCCTTGAGGAGACCAATGTCTCCTCATTAGACAAAGAGGGTGGTTCATTAGCATCAAGGACTAATTTAATACTTTAAAATTTAGACTCTCAGTAACAAGACAGTGAAGTAGCAAACTTGAATGCCTTCAGAGACAGGCAAGTAACCCAAATGTATGACATTAGAGGTTGCATTTCACTTCTAGGCTTCAAAGTCAGTTTTGAAAAATGGATTTCTTGCCCAACTCAATTGTTTTAGTTTCCTTGGCTACTCAAACAATTCTATGCAATGGGTTGGCTTAAACAACAAGAATTTATTAGTTCACAGTTTTGAGGCTAGGAAAAAGTCCAAATCAAGGCATCATCAAGGCGATGCTTTCTTCCCAAAGACTGGCATTCCAGGGCTGGCTGTTGGTAATACTAGTCCTGGGCTCCTCTGTCACATGCAATGCACATGGTTCTGTTGACCTTCAGCTTCTGCTTCCCTTGGCTTTCTCTCTGTCTGAATTTCATTCTGCTTAAAAAGGACTCCAGTAATAGTATTAAGACCCACCCTGATTGAGGTGGATCACACCTTAACTGAAGTAATGTCATCAAAAAGCCCTACTTAAATGTGTTCACACCCACAGGAATGGACTGTTTAAGAACATGTTTTTCTGGGGTACATAGCTCCAAACTACCGTACCAACCCCCCAACAAGCAAATCATCACCTGCAGGCCAGTGGGATGCTGTTTGAAGAATGGCTCTGTCTGGTCATCCCACCAGCTGCTGTGAGCCTGTTGGTGTCCCTCATAGGAGAGAGCAGTCCCCATGTGCAGCCCTCCTGGGATATTTTACATGGTGGGTCCTGTTTTAGCGGCAAGCACAGACAGGCCTGCCCCAGCCTTTCTGGGTTTTAGGGCAGAAAAGGGAGCCAGCTGGAGGGCTCCGAGGGGCATCCCAGGATGTCTGCAAATCAGAGCATTTGGGGATGCTGGGTCTGGTCCTCAGATTGAAACATGATCAGTCACTCATCAAGGGACTAAGAGCCTCTACACAGTGATTGGCAATTTTTTTTTTTAAATCTCCCACTCCATCAGCAAAAATATTGCAGCATGGCCTCCACCCAGTGGTTGTAACCCAGTTGCCATTTCATTTATATTTTCCTTTTCTCGCTGCACAAGACTGTTGTGTGATGAGAATCTCTTTTGTGTCTGACTAAGCCTAAGAATGACCTTTGGATAAGTATATAGTAAAATTGCATGTCATAGGAGGTCATCGCCCATCAGAGTGCACGTGGCTGCATGTGCTTCTCGGCATTATTACTTGTTCATTTTATGGTTTCACACTCATACCAGGGCGCAGCCCCACCCCATATCCAGCATTGGACTTGCCTGTGCAAATGCGTTGGGTGGAATTCATTCCCGTCTCTGCCTTTGGCCATGCAGTGAGGGTCCCCGAGGAAGGGAGTATAAAGTGGGGTGCATCTTGTCTGTTCTGCTCCACATCTTAGTGACCAGCGCATTAGGAAAACCCCTGCCCAGAGATTCCCATGCTGTGGAGCTGTGCCCATTCAGTATGGACACACCCTGTGGCCGGGGCTATGGGGCCATAACTCTGGACGAAGACAGCGGCACAACTTGATAGTCATTGTAACTTCCTCTTTTTTTTTTTTTTTAATTGACTTTATTTTTCCTTTTGGCGTGCAGTTCTATGGTGCCCCCCCCCCATTTGCTGTCCGTGTCCATTCACTGGGTGATCTTCTGTGTCTGTTTTTTGCCTTCTCTTTCTCATTTTTCTCCTCCAGGCTTCACCAGGATTCCATTTTAGGGACTTCCGATGGGGTAGAAAGGCACCCTGTCACTTGCGCCACTTCAGTTCCTGGTTTCTGGTCCCCTCGCCTTGACTCTCCCCTGCATCTCTCTTTGTTGCATCATCATCTTGCTGCGCTGCGTGGCTTTCCGTGAGTTCACGCGGACCTAGGCTTCCAGGGCAGGCCGGCTCACCTGTTTGCTTTTTTTTTTTTTTACAAGGAGTTCGAACCTGGTCCTCCTATATGGTAGCCGGATGCCCAACCACTTGAGTCACATCCGCTTCCCATTGTAACTTTCTCTTCAGGAATGTTAGCCATTGTCTCAGAGACAAGTGGTTATTGCCTTCTGTTTATTAGCTGTCCCTGGTCAAAGAAGAGTCCTCAGTGGAGTTGGGCCTTCTTTGTGACATGTTTTCGGTGTTATTTCTGTCAGGTCTTTTTGTCCTGGTTGCTGGAGGACCTGAATGGAGCTCTCTGAAAGGTTTCATGGGCCTTGGTTGAAGGGCTGAAGGCCTGTTTCTTTGTCTTTAAAAACAACAAATTCTCCTTCAGCTCTCCAAGTTCTGCAAAATACCAGTTATTTCTGGCTGAGGCAAAAGGAATAGGAAAGCTACAAGAGAGCATGTCCTCCTTGGACCGTATATTCCCCCCACCTCCACCTTCACAATGGGGCCTACTTCCACCTGGTGGAACCCCCACTTGTCCTGCCCTCGCAGAGGGGCTCTGCTGCTCTCGCCCACGTGAGGAGCTGCCCCCAACAGGGCCTCACGCCCACTTGGCCCTCAAAGCTGAGGAGGGGAAAGGGCCTTAATGGACACGGGTGCAGACGGCTCTTTCACTCTCTAGCTGTGCCAGCAACAGTGAATCTCTTACCTTCTCCGGTTCCTTTTCAGACCCTAGAGACTTTGTTGCTTCACACTCGAGTGGATTAAGCTCCCAGTGTGTGCTGGGGTGTTTTCTCCTGGCCTGCCTCCTCCTGCAGTACTTCGTCCTCCTGGGGCACCATCCTCAGAGAATGGGAAGACACGCATGGACAGAGGCTTCATCTTGGCACCCTCAGGGACCTGACCATGGATCCCATAACTGGGCAGAAGGTGCTGTCACCCTGGCCGTGAGCAAGCACCATGCCCAGCAGGAAAGCCCAGGACGCATGGATCCACTTTGGTCCACTCTGTTGTCGAAAGATTGATTTTGTTCACCATACACTGAAGCATTTGCTGGATATTTTTATTGTTTAATAAACATCTTCACAAGAGAGACTTTCTTGCCTTCCCTAAGCCTTATTTCACTACATAAGGCTGAGACACGTGTATGGACCCTGGAGGCTGGTTTCTGATGATTTTGAGCATGCCTGGCCGACCTCGATGCTGTGAATCCCCTTTCCCTGAGATTATAACCCCTCTTTGGCACTCATGACCCCCCACAGATCCACTGTGGGTGTGGCAACACTTCACATCTCTCATTGTTTACCATTTTCTAAGTCCTTGGGGACAGGGATGGTGCTGCATGTGTGTCCCCATCACCACTGTGTCCTGGGACTGGCAAAGAACTGCTGCCTAAAGAACATTCTATTGACAGAGGAGGGAAGATGAGAGGTTGGGGAGAGAGGCAGAGGCTGAAAGCAGGCAGCCTGGCAACCACCCTCCCTCCAGCGTTCTCCACAGATCACCCCTTTGTGATGCCCCTTTCAGAACAATTAGCACTGCCTGGGATTGTCACCAACATCTTCATCAAAGGGGACGGTTCTACACTGTAAAGGCAAGGTAGAGAGAGAGGGGCCCTTGCCCAACCTGCCTCCCACAGATCAGGAATCCCCCTCCTCACACCCTGACAGGCGCCAGCCGCCAGCCGCCAAAGCCTTTGTGAGAGGCTCAACACCAGTTTGAAATCAAACAGGAAAACAGCAGCCTATCTGCCTGCACATACTTCAGTGATTGAGGGTTTTTATGTTTTTCAAGCTCACCCTGTCATGTCAATTAGCTCTCCCGTGGTTAATCACATCCAGATTTGGACAGATATCACAATGAAACATCAAAAGACATGTGAAAACAATAAGAATATTCCAAATTATGCAGATGAATATAAGTAAATAAGAATAAAATATGAGAGAGAAAGCATCCTGGAATAGATAATCCAGCCTGAAATAACAGATTAGCTGATCAAACCTTGAAAGAACTAGATTGAATATATTCAAAACTGAATTCAATGGAAAGTGAGGTCACAGGATCATTTGCCCATGGGAAACAAAGTTATATGTACCAGAGGGGCTATTGTAACCAGAGAAGTGTCTTTCAATCAACCCCTAAACTTCCCTGCCCCAAGACAGTCCGCAAGTCACTCAGCAGGGGAGACGCTGCTCTGTGGAGCGTGGTTTTGACCAGTCAGTCTAAATGACCATGGGTGCTGGAAAAATCCACATTCACATCCACTCATGTACACACACTCATGCAGTCACTCACACACATACTCTGACACACGTACACACTCATGCATACTCATGCACACACAAATTCACACAATACACACACTCATGTTTACAATGCAATTATACATATATACACTCACATAAATGCACTCACTCATACTCATGCACACACAATACACATGTGCAGCACACTCCTACTACACTCGCACACACTCATGTTCACAATGCAGTCACACATATATACTCACATACTCATGCACACACACACTCATACTCATGCACACACATGTACAATACACACTTATGCATGTACATACACACTCCTACATAAACTTGCGCGCACACATGCACACTCACATACACAATTCAACAAGTATCTTTTTTTTTTCCTCAGCAACAAATAACTTCTTTAATT
The DNA here is from genome assembly GCA_026826555.1 of Tolypeutes matacus. Classification (NCBI taxonomy): domain Eukaryota; kingdom Metazoa; phylum Chordata; class Mammalia; order Cingulata; family Chlamyphoridae; genus Tolypeutes; species Tolypeutes matacus. The sequence goes on along the minus strand of JAKSZT010053840.1, from coordinate 11,003,499 downwards.
AAAACAATATATGATTTTTTATAACTGAGTAATAGTAACCATTGATGAAGCAGCCTCTATACAGGAGTTTAAAATTCTGGGATTAAGTTACAGAAATTGTAACACACACAAAATTCATCATTGAATCATTCACAGATAAGTTACTGCAGCAAAAAAGCTGAAGCCAGAAGTTCACAGATTGCTACAGGCTATCATCAGTGAGGTTAACTTTATTTTTTAAAAATGGGGGGGTGGGGAGTACTTTACAACAGTTTCTATAAAAGGGACTCTTGCTGTACTTTGAAAGATGAGGCATGCCATTAAAATCAGTAATTTGCTGGCTATATCAGAAAAAGAACTGAAAAATTAATAACTCATTGTCCTTTTAAAAAGTGAAGAGTTTCAAATTTGCTGATCTTTTCATTGCTATGACCTGTCCATATGTTATCTAGCAGATGTTTTGTTGGGGTAAAAATATTTCTCTGTCCCTTTGAGGTAAAGATAATATTTTAACCATAAGAAAGAAAGTAGTTGCTTTTAGAAAGAAATGCAGGAGCAGATGTGGCTCAAGCAGTTGGGCACCTGACTCCCACTCTGTGCTGGGATCAGTGGCTTAGCCGTTTCCCAGGGACGTGGGAGAGAGAAGTACAAACGCAGGGTGGGGTGGGAGTGCTGGGCCCCATGGAGGGAAGAGAGAGCCATGTGAGTGTAAAGCTGTGCTGTGTAGAATTCCCACTTCAGGTAGATGACAGTGCCATTGAGTTTCTCAGCTTTTGACATCCACTTTAGCTCAGTGTAATGTTCACATGAGTGTGAAAGAAAAATAAGGTGAAATTCAGTAAAGGGTTGATTTGGAGCTTGATTCATGAGAAAAAGAATTGCTAAAAGTTTGGGGGCATAAATATTTCTAGGTAATAATGATTTTGATAGCAAAATTGTATTAAAATAGTTTCTAGTACATTCCAAACAGTGTCTTCTATTGCAGTTTAATTATTATAGTAACAAATAAATAACAAACTTTGCAAATATATCCTAAGATCTTGATGAATAAGTTTATGCATTATGTGTAGAATTAATTAGTGTTTAGAAAATGCCTATCTTCTACACTTTTAAACCATTATGAAGCATGCTAAAAATTGCAGGCAGGCAAAAAGACACATTGTCTTATTTTCAGTAGTGGCACTTAGGAAATTGAACGAAGAGCTGTTCCCCAACTGTGGTAAAAAGGAAAACCAATAACTGTTTGTGATTATTATTAAAATGTAGGGTATAAGCATTTACATTTTAAGTGGAAAATCAGGAACCAGGATTATAGATTTCTCTAATAGAATTAATCCAGGTAATAAGCAAGAAAACTTTATCTTTCTATATCATCTATCATCATCATCATCACCAATCTACCCATCTACCTACCTAACAATTAACTAACTGAGAAACCTTTGCTGACCTACCTCTGAAAACAACAAAAAATCACATACAGAAATTGTGAAAAGTCATCATTTTTTTTTTCTGTAGTGCCTGGAGAATTTGAAGGTTAAATGTGTTTGCCTCATTAATGGCACCCCAGGTATACAGATAGCTGATTACAGAGTAGATACTTCCCAGGAGACAAATGGGCTTCTGGGCTCAGAGTGGGACCTTCCCATAAATGGGTCCCAGATCTTATCTGTCCCCTGCTGTTGAGGAGAGTGATAAGGACAGTCTTCTTAGCCCTCTATCTCAGAGCTGCTCATCCAGGGGGACATGCCTTTGCTCATTCTGGTTTTGCTCACCCTGACAGAGTGAAGGTACCACCCTCCACAGAAAGCGAGTGCAAGCTGTCTCCATTCTCGCCATTGCTCCTCACCAGCTTTGCTCTAGCTCAGTCTACCCCAGCACGTTCTGGAAAAGTTGGATCGGCACCCCAAGTCTATGTGTGCGCTCTCTGAGGGAGTCACTCAGAGAGATGCAGGACAGAATAGGGAAACCACATGATTTATCTAAGTCATTCCAGGACCCTTCCAGTTATTCAGAGCCCAAGCAGAGCGAGGCAGGGCAAGGAGCCTCTGTACCACCCAGCAAGAACACGATTTCCCCATGCAAACTGACTTTTCTTGGCTGGGAACATTCAAAGCAGTCTTGGGATATATTTCTCTTATTTATTTAAGAAGTTGTGAGTTTATAAAACAATCGTGCACACCATACAGGATTCCCATATACTGCCCCACCACCAACACCTTATGTTGTTGTGACACATTTGTTACAAGTGATGAAAGAACTTTATAATATTACTGCTATCTATAGCCCATAGCTTATATTTGGTGTATTCTCCCACAAACTATTCTAGTAATAATGCCATGTATCAGTATTGTATATCTTTATAGTTCATTAGAGAACATTCTCATATTAGTACTGTCAACCATAGTCCATCATTCACCATGGGGTTCACTGTGTTATATAGTCCCCTGCCTTGTACAATCCAACCAAAGTGTACACTCAGTGGCTTTCAGTTTCATCACAGAGTTGTGTTGTCATTAGCTCAGTCCATTTCAGAATGTTTTCATTACTCCAGAAAGAAAAAGTGGGATATATTTCTAATTTCTGCATACACATTTCTGTCAACAAAAGCCTCTCCGGTACATATGACTTTACATCCCATAGACAATAGATTGTGTGATCGACTTGCCATTGAACTTGGCTTTCGATTTTTTTTTTTAAGATTTATTTATTTCTCCCCCCACACCCCCCAATCCCTGTTGTTTGCACTCATTGTATCTGTTCATTGTGTGTTCATCTTTTTAGGAGGTGCCTAATCGCTGCTCCCTGCTTTGTTGTGTCTCTCATTGTATTTTCCTCCTTCTGTCTCTTTGTTGCATCATCTTGTTGCGTCAGTTCGCCACACCAGCCTGTCGCATCAGCTTACTGTCTTGCTTGTCTTCTTTAGGAGGCATCAGGCACCGGACCTGGGACCTCCCAAGTGGTAAGTGGGGGCTCAACCACTTGAGCCACATCTGCATCCCTCAGCTTTGGATTTTAAAATGAAGTTCTGTAAACTTTACATGCACAGGCTTTTCTTATTGCACCCTGATGTCTGATGGACTGTGTGAACTTGGGAAAGGAGAATGAAGGGCTGAGTCTCATCCAGTTACAGCTGCTTGGCACCCACGCATCTCAAGGCCCACGACTAGATGGAGCACTCAAGGTTGAGTCTGCAGGAGTGGAACATTGCTGTGCGATGGGCTGCAGATCTCAGAAATATCTGCAGTACTGCCGCTGTGGGTTGTGCACTAATGTGCAGGGAAATGTTTCATAACTAGCTTGCCAGGGAGAAAAATGCTTTTCTTGGTCTCATGGCTTCTCCCCACTGGCTGTGGGGCTCTGCGGAAGGAGTACCTGCCACGTGAGTCCTGTCCCAATGTACCTCTGCCCCCCACCAACCCCAGGATGACAAAGCCTGCGACTGGGGCCAGGCCCTCTTGTGGTGGGGGCTGCCTGCCTCCCCGTGCTGTCTGCATAGGACTGCACTCTGAGAAATCTCCCTCCTGTGTCTCAGACTGGCCCCAACGTGGAGGAACATCCGCTCTCAGGGGGCTTTCAGTGAATAGGCCGAGGGGGAGGGCAGGTGGTCCCATGGAGGACGTGTGCAGGGACCTCTGCCCCCTCCCAGTTCCACTGTGCCCAAAGGAGCCCTGTAGGCCTTGACAGTGCTATCCCAGGGGCTGTGGATGCTTCCGGGTGGAGGGACCCAAGCCAAGGGTCAGCCTGTCCCATAGACTGCCTGAGTGTGGGCACTGGGGGGACACAGCCTTGTTCACCAGGTGAGGCCTTGACCTTACCAGCTGTGCACCTAGGCTCAGGTTCACCCAGTGACACTGCCCCCCCCCCTCTGAGCCCAAATCTCCTTTGACCGGAGGGGAGAGACCAGAGGTCAGAAGGGGTGGGGGGATGCGGAAGGGGTCTGGAAGTTGAGGTCTGAGCAGGATCGGGGTGGGGGAGAAAAGAGTGCAGCGACATGTTTCTTTTGTGTGACATTAGGACCTGGTGATAAGCAGGGCTGGATGGACAGATCTGGAAGGCTCATCTGTGGCCCAAGCACCAGCCCAGGGCTGATGGTGCCCAGACTGACACAGCTGCTTGGCTTCAAGGCCATTTCCATTTCCTAGTGCAAACTAGAGAAGCCAGGGGCAGCAGTGAGGCTGGCACCTGGCCCGGGCACGTCCTAGAGACAGCAGGGGGAAAGTGCCCTCCCACAGGGAACTGCTGCCTGGTGATTGCCTGTGGGGTCCCCGGCAGAGGGGTCTGAGTGGCTGAGCTTTCTGGATGTCTGCCTCGACTTGACTCTTAGCCCAGGGCAGAGAGCAGAGCCTGCCTCAGTCCCAGCCCCGCTGGGGGCCCTATTTGCTCCTACAACATGGGCACCAGGATACGAGCACCTCTCCAGACTCTTTGGACCTCGAGTCCTGCAGGGGGTGGGAAAGTGGTTCCTGGACTCTGCACTTCCTGGGTCTGTCTGTTCAGCCATCCAGTGAGGTGCAGGACTTTACGTTTTCTAGAATGAACCCCTACCTGTGCAAGAGTGGAGGCAGGTGGTGGCGATGTGACCATGGGCTGCAGCCCACTTTGTTGCACTGTGCTTGGGCCACATTAGGTGCTAGGTGCCAGCAGCCTCGCTGCCCCCATCAATGCCTCCTGTGGGCTCAGGAGAGGTCCCCTTCTCCATCCCCAACCTCTCACTCCCAGTAGTGCTGCTTAGGGACCTGCCAGCTCCCACTCTCACTGCATTGTTGGGGCCAAGGAAGGTACTGGAACATAGGCAGGCTTGGAGTTTGATTCTACTTGCTGTCAAGTCCTGCCTTTGTGGATTTAAGAGCATGAGGTAAGTCTTAAACCTTTTGAGACTCATGCTTTAAAATTTTTGAAACAATGAAAATTATAGAAAAGATGCAAGACTGGTACAGACTTTTTTTTTTTTTTTTTTTTTTTTTTTTTTGGAGTCATCCGAGGGAATAAAATCTTGCCCCATACCCTCTATAATATATTAGCGTGTATGTCCTTCATTCTCCTGCATAACCACAATACAAATACCAAAAATCAGGACAGCAGCATGGGTTATCACTACTGCATGATAAAGGCCCTGCAGATTCACTTCAGTTATCTGTAGAACTGGCCCTCCTTTGGTTTGTCCTCTGTTTCCCACGACCAAATGCAGCCCTGCCTCCCAGGACGGACAGCCCGCTCTGCCGAGTCCCTCCTGGTCCCTGCTGCCCTACAGGGATCCTGCTTCCTGCCCAGGGAGGAGCTCCGGACACAGTGAGTATGGGGATGGCTCTTGTGGGTCAGAAATAGGAGCAGGAAGCTGTTTAGGTTGTTTTTATTGTGGCAGGCTTGGGATGTAAGTGGCCTCAGATGGATAGGGACCCCCATAAGGGGAACCCTGGAAGGAGGCTGAGCCCCCAGTCTTCATAGAGCCCTGAGATAAGTGGTCATCAGGAGGAGAGTCTGTGAAGGCAGAAGGCACATGAAGGCGCAGGGCGTGTGGATGGTGGCCAGGGACTGCGGGAAGGTCACAGATGGAGGTGGGCCCTGGGTGGGAGCCACCTCAGGGCTGGGGATAGCAGTCTTGTTCTTCATGTCCTTGATCCAATTGTAGAAGGAGGTCATCCTGGTAAAAACGCTGGGGCCCACAGGATGCCTGCATTCTGTGCTGAAGCTGGCTACCCCTGCCAGGAACCAGGTATTGTTCACTGGGCAGTTGAGGGGGCCCCCCGAGTCTCCCTGAGGAAAGAGAGGGCATCAAAACTGGGAACCAGATAGGGGAGGGAGTCATAGTTTGAGTATGTGAAGAGACCACCCTCTCCCTCCTCCAGGGGAGAGAGTGGGAAGTAAAGGTGGGGGGTGTCATTTCTAGGTCACACCTGGGTTATGGTGGTTTGGAGCTGTAGCTTCCCCAGGAAAACACGTTCTTAAACTCTATTCATTCTTGTGGGTGTGAACACATTGTAACTAAGACCTTTTGGTAAGGCTACTGCAATTAAGATGTGGTGAACGCAATCAGGATGGGTCTTAATCCTATTACTTGTGTCCCCTTAGAGAGAAAGCCACATAGGGAGCAGCCAGAAGCTGAAGGCTAATGAACCTGGAAGAGAGCAGAGAGCAGGAGAGGCTGCCATGTGCATTGCCATGTGACAGAGGAGCTCACATCCAAGGATCATTATCAGCCAGCCCCCAAATGGCACAGTCTTTGGGGAGAAAACATCACCTTGATGGCACCTGATTTTGGACTTCTCCTAGCTTCAAAACTACGAGCCAATAAATTCCCATTGTTTAAGCCAACCCATTGCATGGTATTTACTTTGGCAGCTAGAAAACTAAAACTGATTTTGTTACCAGGAGAGTAGGAAGTGCTCCATTGCAAATGCTAAAAAATGTGGAAATGGCTTTGCAATTGGGTAGTGGGTAGAGGCTGGAAGAATTGTGAATTGCTTGCTAGCAAAAGCCTAAATTGCTTTGAAGTGACTGCTGGTAGAAATATGGATGCTAAAGGTACTTCTGATGGGGCTTTAGAAGGCACTGATGAATGTGTTATTGGAAACTGAAAGAAAAGTGATCCTTGTTGTATAGTGGCAGAGAACTTGGTGAAATTGAACTCTGATGCTGGATGGAAGGCAGAACTCAAAAGTGATGGACTTGGAAATTTAGTCAAGGAGACTTCCAACCTAAGTGTGGAAGGTGCAGCTTGGTATCTCCTTGCTGCTTGAGCAGCCAGAAAGCTAAAACATGGTGTTGGGAGCAATATACCAGAAATGGTTGGCTTTTTACAATGCAGAGCCAGTGCAAGGGACCAGTCAGGTCTGGATGGTACTTTGAAGTCAGTGCCTACAGTATCTGCCACATCTGACCATTTCTCTCCATCTGAGGGCAGAGGGCAGGAGATGCAGGCAGTGCGGCCTCTAGGCATGAGAGGGGGATGCTTCAGAAGGCTGAGACAGGCAGGTCAATGGCTGTGGAGCATCGAGGGGAGGAAGTCAAAGGTTTGACGAGCTGCCTTGGTGAGACAGAGGTTGCTGGTCACTTGGAGGAGAGTACTCTGGAGGACGGCAGGCACCAGGCCTGATGGAAGGGCGGAGGCAAAGAAGAGAGGTGAGGAAGCAGAGATGCAAGTACAGACACCCTGGTGTGTGCCCACGGGGAAGGAGGGGAGAACCACGGCCACGGGGAGGGAAGTGGGGAGCAAGGGAAGGGTGCAGGTAAGGTATTTTAAGTTGGAGGACATAGCAGTATATTTCTGAGCTGTTGGGGATGACCAAGGAGAGACACAAAGCAAGAAGGAAGGTGCAGGAGAGAGAGAGAGGAAGCTGCAGGAGGGGCTGGACTGGGATGGGAGTGGTGAGGGTCAGCATAGGCCAGAAGATGAGCTGGCTCACCTCCACTGAGGTGAGAAGCCGAGGCAGAAGAGGTCTCCTGCTGCCCAGTGTGCAGCTCCTTTGAGCTGGGGGGGCCCTTTCTCCCAGTGGCTGAGCCATGTGGGCCCACGGCGTGCCCACTCAGTACTGAGCCAGGCTGGACAAGCTGGGACGAGTCTCAGACTAGCAAAAGAAAAATTGGATAGAGGCTGCCATGTCTTCTGTGCTGAGAAGACAGAAAGCAATCGCACTTATGTGTGTGAGAGGGCAGGGTAGGAGGGGAGGGGTCGATTTGAATGGTGGAAAGGGAAGGGGTAGGGCCATGGAAGGCTTATGAGCTCTTAGAAGTTCCAGGCCCAGTATCTTCACTCCACAAGAACCCTGTGGCATCTGGGGTATCATCACCCCCATTTTGAAGGCAAGGAAACCGAGGCTTGTAGAGGCTCAGAGCCAGCACACAGCAGAATTACCATCTGGCCTGGGTCTGTCCTACTCCAATGCCTGTGGACCTTGCCTCCCCTCAGGGCTATGTTGATAAAAAGCCCTCTTCCCCCTCCACACACACACACACACACACACACACATAGGGGAGCCGAGAGGCTGGGAGCCCTGGGGAGGTGGAAGCAGGAATGGACAGGAGAGGAACTAAGGCTCTGTTAACCCAGGGGCTAGGGGAAGGTGAGGGACATGGAGAGAGGGGCCATGTACCCAGCTCCTGGGCTTCAGGCAGCTGAGGACCAGTGATGATCCTGCAAGCAAGGAAGGCTCTCGAAGATGGGGTGGGCTGGAGAGGCAGCAGTCACCCAGCAAGGCAGGTGGGCACACATGCTGGCCTTCTGGTTCCATGGGCATGGCCTCTACAAGAAGAGTGGCCAGGTAGGCAGGCATAGGCTCAGGCACTATTGGTTCTGAGAACTCATCTCCATCTTTGGCTGCAGCTGAGCCTGAACTGGGCAAGGGATGGGGGATCAGTAGATAGGGAGTCAGAAACCACCCACTTCTGACCAGGGGGTCCCCAGGCCCAGAGAGCTCCTGGGCTGCAAGAATTGCAGCCGTGGTGAGCCCATCCTCTGGCCAGGCTCACCTCATGTCACCCCTACTGGCCCCAAGGGGCTGGGAAAGAGTGAAGGGATAGCTGGCGGTCACCCAGCTGGGACAGGTGGATGTTGGCCTCCCCAACTCAGGAGCCCTAACACACTATCTGCTTGGCGCTGCTGCCTGCTCTGCAGGAGGCATGCGGACAGCACACTGGCACACTTGCCGAGCCTGACTGCGGTCATGCTTCCTCACCTTGGGCTACCTGTTTCCCCTCTCTGGGCCTCAGTTTCCCCACCATAAAATGGAAGTGGGAGAGAACATTCATAATATATATATCCAATAATGGACTCATGCCCAGAATATATAAAAGGGTCCTAAAATTCCTTATGAAAGATAGATAACCCAAGAGAAAAAATGGCAAAAGAGGCATAAAACAAAGAGGCAAATTGGCAAAGAGGCAAGAAACATATGAAAAGATACTTATCTTTGTTGCTCACAAGAGAAATGAAAAATCACAATGCGAGGGTTAAAATGGAAAAGGCAGACCATCGTAGTTCCAGGCGGCAATGTGGAACAGCATGATCTCCCCCACATTGCTGGGTGAGGTGTGAATTGGCACAACCAGTTTGGAAAATGGCTGGTTAGTATCTATGAGAGCCATCTATGGCACGGCAATTCCACTTCCAGGTCCATACACCCAACCCAGAGCCAACAAGCCCTGGAAGGTTCCTGGCAGGGCTGTTTGGGATGGCCCCAAATGGACAGAATCCAAAGCCCATCAACAGTAGAATGGACAAATGAAACTGTTGAACATTCACACAGTGGAATACTTTACAGCTGTGAGCGTGAGCAAGGCAAACAGCATAGCACTTGTACAAACCTCACAAATAAAATACTGACTGACCAAGAGTAGACAAAAGACACAGACTACATGATTTCCTTTACACAAAGTCCAAACACTGACCCAGTCAGGGCAAGGCTATTTTGGGGGAGTCAGTGACACGGGCCCCTCTGGGTGCTGGTGACATGAGTGTATTGATTTCTAAAACTCAGCAGAAGCTTCCTGGCAAGCATGTAAGGGTGGCGTGGGGGAAGGAGATTGGGGGCTGGGGGAAGAGACAGGACACCCCAGAGGAGAGAGGAGCCAGGCTCTGATCAGAGACCTCGAGCCCTCAGTAAGCAGGTAGGCAGCCCATGAGGGGCCTCACTTACTCGGCAGATAGACCTTCCTACATTGAATTCCACAGCGCACACCATCTTCTCATCTACAGTGAAGTCACTGCTACTGGGGGTTGGCGACTGGAAAAAGCTTTTGCAGAACATGTTCTCTATGAGGCCAACTTCTCCCTCCTGAAGATCGTAGGGTGAAGTCAGGAACTCTGCAGGAGGAGGAGGAAGGTCAGAGTTGCTGTGGGGAGGCAGGGAGGGGAGGGAGGCTCTCAGAGGGCTGGGAGGGCCGGACTGGGCCTGAGTGTCACAGAACTAGCTGTGCACAGATGAGCAGACAGGCAGAGGACAGAGCAAGGGCTGAGGGCCTGTGATGGGAAAGACCAGGAGGGAGATCAATGTGGGAAGGTGGCTAAAGGATGAGGCAGAGGTGTGGAGGGGCTCAGAGCAAGCAGGGCCTCCTGGCCAGGACTGGGGTTTGGATGTCATTCTGAGCACAGGTGGGACCACAGAGGCAAGATGACTGAGGCCCGGGGAGGCTGGGGCCACAGTTACAGACACCGCTGGCTGGGCCGGACATAGAGGGGGGCCAGTTGGGGTGGGGACAGCACTACAGCTATGGCCCAGCCTGCTTCCAGGAGCAGTCAACTTGTGGTCACGCCCCTGTGGGCTGTTTCCAAGGATGGTCCCCAGATCTGTGCTGGCAGCCCCTACAGCAACACAGCATGATGGGGATGGCTCGCACTGGAGAGCGTGGTCCTTCCATCCATGCTTGAAGGCAGACCTGACTCAGAGGGGAGTGGGAGGAAGGGGCTCTGTCCTGGTGGCTGCTCCAGCTATGACACTGGACCCAGACATTCCCCTTTTGTGCTTCTACCCCACAAGGACCCAACTCAGAGAATCCTCTTTGCTCTGCCAGAGGTCCTCAAAGAATAACAGTTCATCCCAGGAGGAGGTGGCTGACACCACTGGTGGGTGGGGCAGGGAGGCTGGCACAGGCCTGCAAAGCCAAGAATCCTGCTCCGATGTCAGTAACACATCCCTGAGATACTCTGCCAAACCAGCATCCTACCAACCATGCTGAATTTGCCTTCTGCTTTTTTCACTCAACATTACATTTCCCTAAATTGAGAGCATTCACTCTTGTGCAAAAATCTTTGTCCAACATTTCTCCTCTCAATCTAAAGAAATACAAGCCCATGAAGCTGGCAGAATAGGCATGTTTTACAAGTGAGAGTCATGGAGGTAAATGTTTTCCAGTCATAAACATCCTCAACAGGCCCCCACATTTTTCAACTGCTACGCTCAAGCATCTTCTACAGCAATGGAAGTTCCATGTTTGGTGAAGCCTTGGACAGGCAAGAACCAGGCAAGACCTCGGGATCAAGGATCACTCAAATGATGCCAGGGACCCACTGCTCAGAACCACAGAGTCAGGAAAGGTTCACAGTGAAAGAACCCAAGATCCTGATGGCTAAAGTCAGAGCTGCTCAGACTTTTGGAACCATGGACCCATGAAGCTTTAGAAGGCTATGCCAGGCTGGAAGGGACCCATGATGCCATCTTATAGGCTAAGAATGAGATGCAGATGCCCCTCCTCGAGAATGCACCCCCGCCTCCCTTTCTCTGGCCCTTCTCACTTTCTTCGGTGAGCATCCCCCAGCCAGTGATCCAGCAGGACTCGCGCATGTTCAGCCTCAAGTTAGGTTCAGGGATGCAGGCAGGCATGATGTAGGAAGAGAAGTTTATAGGCATGTGCAGCTGTAACAAAGCAAGGTCGCTCGCCGTGGGGGAGGACTTTTGGTAATCTGGGTGGACGATGACTTGACTCACGCTGGCCTGGATGCTGTATTGGGCAGGATTGTGCAGCTGCTGGTATCCCAATAGGATGTGGTAGTCCCTTCCATTCCGGGACCTGCGGCAAAAGGCTGCATCAGTGTCACATCCTTTGGTGTTGGACCAGTACCCTTGCCTGATGCCCTCCCTGATCTTAGAGGGCACCTCTTTCCCTGCCTCCTAGCATCGGGGAGCCCTTCTCGTGAGCTGTGTCTGATCGCTGCCCACAGCTTCAGGACAGGCCCTTAGAAAGTTTCTGATGGCTTCCCTAGCATGCCCCAGGATCCAAGAAGCAGAGAACCTTAGCACTGGAAAGACCAGGGATGCATCCTTGCATCCCTTCGTTGTTGAGGAGGAGACTTGGCCCAGTCCCAACTCAGCTCCCCTTTTCAGCACTCCATGGCCTGCCCTGACCCCACCTCCACCCTCCTTTCCAGGCCTCTCAACATAAGTTTGTGAATCAAATGGAGGAGTGCACAGAACTGAACATTTCCTGATCTCCAGAACATAAGTAACTGACCATCCCTAACCCACATGTCCTGCTTGTGCGTCCTTTGGTGTGCAGTCCCCTTACCTGGACTCCACACATCTGAATTCTCCCCCAAGACCTTTCCTGACACCCCTTGGGCTGACCCTTTCATACCACAGCTTCTCATCCTGCACTACAGGTACTTGAACTCATTCCTCCCATTCCTGATAGGGCAAGAAGCTTCAAAGTGGGCCTGGCATTTCTGCATCCCCCCAGGATGGGCCTCCCATGGGGTCCTACACTCCTGAGGGCTGAATGAACAAATGGAACCCAACTTGGGCCTCAAATCCAGCTGGTGCCAACAGCTCTGGCTTCCCAACTGGAGTGTGAAGTTCTCCCCATCGCTCTGGGCACAGCAAGCCAGCAGACCTGAGGAGTGATCCAGTGTTCTAAGCATCTGCACCCAGTCTCCCTCACTCTGGCTATGGAGTGTGCAGACCACAGCTCCGCCTAGCCATACACTTTTACAGAAGGAAGAGTCCCGGACACCTCCAGACAGGCTTATGCCAAGTGCATGGGGTGGCCAGGGCTCAGCTGGGCCTCCAGCAGGGGTGCCTGATGGCTTGCAGATAGTCCTACTGGAAGGAGCACAACACTTGTCTTCCATGGGTCCCACTGACGCTGCTGGCCTCGGGAGGCAGGAGTCCTGGAGTATGGCTCTGACTGAATGCCAGGGACACTTTACACCCACTACCATTTCCCTGAGGGGAAACAAACCAGCTGAGAACCTGTGGGACTGTCTAGACCTGGGCAAGGTGCAGAAACCAAAGCCCATCTGGAGTGAGAACAGGCCAAAGATTCCTAAAGTTTGGGGAAGATAAAGAATAGACTGGAGGTGATTACTTTGGAAATAGTGTGATTATTTAGTGATAATCACAACTAGAATTTGATTTCCATTTAGCTATTTAAATGCATGTTTACATGCAAGTAACAGAGACAACCAAATCACCTGGGCAGGTACTACCAAGGGCAGGGAGGAGGAGGATGGGAGACAGGAGGACCTCCCAAGTGAGAAGTGAGGCTATAAATGGGCTTTGTCTGAGATGCGGGGGAAGGGATGCCGATGGTCAAGAGGAAAGGCTGGGTCTCTTCTCAGGTCTATACTAGTCAGAGAATCATAGGCTTTGAGATGACAGAGGGAAACAGACTCTGGAAAATCAAGTGCTTTCTGCAAAGTGACAGAACAAGGCACTGGACCACATCCCTGGGCTGAAGTACAGCATCTGGCACACATGCCCATCCCCTCATTCCTGTACTTGCACACCCCTAAGCCTGCCAGGTGCAGAGAGCACCCAACGGACAAGACAGGCCTGCTCCTGCCCTTGAAAGGCACCCTGTGTTGGGGAAGACAGACAAAGAGCTCAGCTTGACAGGTACCTGTCTGCGCACAGAGGATCCTCCATGGAAAGCACCTCCCATTTCAGCCTAGAAGGGTTTATCCAGGTGAAAGGGGATGGCATTTCAGATAGAGTGGACTGCTGGGCCAAAGGCAGGGACAGCAGTACACACCAGGATACCTAGTGGTAACAAACTATGGCAGAACAAAGCTAGAGCACCTCACCCCCTCTCTCCTTTCTACCCTGAGCCTCCCTCCCCCAGCCAATCCCAGCAGCTGGTGCCCATGCAGGATAGAAACACCTTTGGAAGCAGTGAGCAGCTGAGACTACCCAGTAGTGATCGATCAGCGTGGCTCCACAGATGTGCCGGCCATGGTAGAGCAGGCTGGTCTGCCACGGCCATCGGGCAATCGGTGCCTTCCCGCCTCCAAAGATCCTCCCGACTGGTGTAGGTTTCCCACATACTAAGGAGACAAACCTGTCATGGGGCACCTGGGTTAAGGGTGCCAGTTCATGGGGCCCCTGAAAGAGAGCATCAAAATGACCCAGGCAGAAAAGCTGAAGCCAAGGGCCAAGTGACCTGGCCCAGACCCCATAGGGTGATGGCTGTGCTAAGAAGTGAATCTCAGTGCTGTGGAGAGTCTGGAGTTTTGAAGGGGGAAAAGCAGCTACAGGGGACACAGCAGCCCAAGGGCTGCATCTCCAAGGAAGATGACCTGGTCAGGAAGGATGCTGGCCAAGGGACGTTTGGCACTGCATAAGCCTTCTTTCACTCAGCTCTTACACGCCAGTTTGAAGGTGCAAAAACTGAGGTTTAAAGAGTGGGTGTTATTTGCTCAGGGTCACTAATGCTTACATGATTGTGCCCCTCCCACCGCAGCCAATATCTGGGAGAGACTGATGCACAATGTGATTAGCAAGAGGAGCTGCAGTGTGTTTAACAGCCTCCTGGCAATTTCCCTGTCTGAAGTAGTATTTCCCCATCCTTAAAATGAACACTGCGTGGGGATGAGGGGGACGAGCCCACCCAAGCCCGCTGCCTTGGACTGAAAGGGACTTTAGGTAGAGCGGACTTTAGGCAGCTTCTTAAACCCCTCCCCGGGGATGTGGACGGCCTGGCCCTCCCAGCCGTCCACATCCCACAGCCCCCCACAACCAGGGCGTCCCGAGCTCCACCCACCGTCGTTGAGGTCCTTCTGGCTGCCTGGGGCAGAGGAGGGAGGAGGGAGGAAAAAAGGACACGTGAGAGGTAGGCGCCACCGCCCCGTGCTTGAGGACCTTCTCCACCCCACAGGCCCAAGTACAACATGCCCCGCCCACTCCCCACCCCCCACCCCAGCTGCACGGCCACCCCATCGCCCCCGGCCTCCGCCCGACTCAGCACCCCCTCCTCAGATTCGGCCCCCCTCTCTGCCCTGGCTCGGAACTCCACTCACCCCCTTCAAACCCTCTCCACACCTACCCCCAGCAGATTTCCCGACGACCTGGCTCCCGGCACCCGCCTCACCTGATGTCTGAATGGGGACGCGCGGGGTGCCCTGGGGCCTCAGGGTCGCTGCCTCTATCAAGGGTGGCTGCAGTAACAGCAGGAGGCGCAGCCAGAGCAGCACGACTGGGAGCCTGAAGGCCCCCGGACGGCCCCGGCAGATGTACCCCGCTCCTGCGCTCGCCATTGGCGTCCACTGCCCTGCTGCAGCGCGCGGAGCCCCTCGAGCTCCGGTAGCAGAGGGGAAACCGCTGGTCCACAACGGTTTTTGTATCCAGCTGGACAAACTCCATTAGGTTTCAAGTCCTGGGGAAAATCCTCTGTGGCCCTTCGATGTGCCATTTGAACTCTTGGCTTCCCTGTCTGGGTCATCCTTTTATTTTTTTTGAGATACCGGGACCTAGTATGTGGAAAGCCGGCGGTCAACCACTGAGCCACATCGTTTGTTTGCTTATTGTTTGTTTTTTATTTTGTTTTGATTTTAGGAGGCACAGGGAACCAAACCCAGACCCTAACTAGGACCTCCCACGTGGGAAGCAGGCGCCCAACAGCTTGAGCCATATCTGCTCCCCATCCTTTCATTTTTAATGGGAAGTAAACACATGTTTCAGCCCAGTGTTTGTATCATTCTGCTTCCTGCAGGTAGCATTTTGGGGATCTAACTTTTATTTCCTACCTTCTCTGTCCCTTTCAGTCCAAGCTGGCAGTGTGTTTGCATATAAACTTCTCAAGAACCTTGTGGGTTTCATGTCGATTTCACTAGGTATCATTCCATTAGACAAAAGGCATATCCCCAGATATTTTTTTGAGATAATCTCTATCTTAGCCTTCTGCTGAGGTATCAGGGACAAAGTTTCCTAGAGGCCCTCTGATGCCATTGAGAAGATCTTTAAGGGACAGCCTTAATCTCTGGAAGGAGTACTTTGCTTGACTGAACACTCAGACCTTTTGGGTCTTCAACCTTTTCTCTATGCCATACTTTCAGCAATCATCCCTGACTTTTAGAACCTTTTGACATCTGGAAAGGATGAGAATTTTCAAAATAATCTAGTTCCTGTTTGTTTAACAGTTGCCCCCTCAATTTATCTCTCTCCTCTCACATTTTGCTATGAGCAGCAAGGAGAAACCAAGCAGCACCTCAAAACTTTGCTTGGAAATCTGTGCTAAATATCTAAATTCATCAGTTAAAAGTTCCACTTTCCACACAACTCTAGGCCACAATTTCTGTTCCTATACAATAAGGACCACTTTCCTCCAATTTCCAATAATGTGTTCCTTCTGAGCCCTTATCCACAGCATCCTGAAAGCACACATTTTTTAAAACATTTTTTAAACTTTATTTTGTACATTTAATAATTGAAAATATAAACAATTAAAAACTAAAAAGTAAACACAGATGAATAAATATATATATTTCTCAAATGTAATGGATACATATACTTTTTTTTAAAAAATCAAACAATATGTTACACAATATATTTGGTTCATAGTAACACATTCATACAGTATTTGTCCTTTTGTGTCTGGCTTGCTTCACTCAACATAATGTCCTCCAGGTTCATCCATGTTGCCATATGCTTTATGACTTCCTTTCTTCTTACAGCTGCATAATATTCCATCGTGTGAATAGACCACAGTTTGTTTATCCATTCATCTGTTGATGGACACCTGGGTTGTTCCCAAATTTTGACAATGGTGAATAATGTTGCTACGAACATCGGTGTGCAGATGTCTGTTGGTGTCACTGCTCTCAGTTCTTCTGGGTATATACCCAGTAGTGGTATTGCAGGGTCACATGGCAAGTCTATATTCACCTTCTTTAGGAACTGCCAAACAGTCCTCCATAGTGGTTGTACCATCCTGCATTCCCACCAACAGTGAAGAAGTATTCCTATCTCTCCACATCCTCTCCAACACTTGTAGTTCTCTGTCTTTTTAATAGTGGCCATTCTGATAGGTGTGAAATGATATCTCATTGTAGTTTTGATTTGCATTTCCCTCATCATGAGTGATGTTGAGAATTTCTTCATGTGTTTTTTTGCCATTTGTATTTCTTCTTCGGAGAAATGTCTATTCAAGTCTTTGGCCCATTTTTTAATTGGGTCATTTGTCTTTTTATTGTTGAGTTGTAACATCTCTTTATATATCCTAGATATTAAACCCTTATCAGATATGTGATTTCCAAATATTTTTTCCCATTGAGTTGGCTGCCTTTTCACCCTTCTGACAAAGTCATGTGAGGTACAAAAGTGCTGAATTTTGAGGAGGTCCCATTTATCTATTTTTTCTTTTGTTGCACGTGCTTTGGGTGTAAGGTCCAAGAAACCACCACCTACTACAAGGTCTTGAAGATGTTTCCCTACATTTTCTTCCAGTAGTTTTATGGTCCTGGCTTTTATATTTAGATCTTTGATCCATTTTGAGTTGATTCTTGTATAGGGGGTGAGATAGGGGTCCTCTTTCATACTTTTGGTTATAGATATCCAGTTCTCCCAACACAATTTGTTGAAGAGACTGTTTTTTCCCATTAGCGTGGGCTTGGTAGGTTTGTCAAAAATCAGTTGACTGTATAAGTGAGGGTTTATTTCTGGATTCTCAATTCTATTCCACTGATCGATGTGTCTGTCTTTAAGCCAGTACCATGCTGTTTTGACCACTGTAGCTTTGTAATATGTTTCAAGGTCAGGCAGCGAAATTGCTCCCACATTGCTCTTCTTTTTAAGAATGCTTTTGGCTATTCGGGTGCACTTACCCTTCCAGATGAATTTGGTAATTGCCTTCTCTAATTCTGTAAAGTAAGCTGTTGGGATTTTGATTGGTATTGCATTGAATCTATAAATCAGTTTGGGCAAGATAGACATCTTCACGATATTTATTCTTTCAATCCATGAACACGGAATGTCTTTCCATTTGTTTAGGTCTTTTTAAATTTCTGTTAGCATTGTTTTGTAGTTTTCTGCATATAGGTCCTGTATTTCTTTGGTTAAATTAACTCCTAGGTATTTGAGTCTTTTGTTGCTATTGAAAATGGAATTTTCCTCCTGATTTCCTCCTCAGATTGTTCAGTACTAGTGTACAAAAACATTACTGATTTTTGCATGTTGATCTTGTGTGCTGCCACTTTGCTGAACTCATTTATTAGTTCAAGTAGCTTTGTTGTGGATACTTGCGGATTTTCTAAATACAGGATCATGTCTTCTGCAAACAGTGAGAGTTTTACTTCCTCTTTTTCTTTTTGGACACCTTTAATTTTTTTGTCTTGTCTAATTGCCCTAGCTAGAACTTCTGGTACAATGTTGAATAACAATGGTGACAGTGGGCATCCTTGTCTTGTTCCTGATCTTAGGGGGAAAGCTTTCAACCTTTGCCCCATTGAGTATGATGTTGGCTGTGGGTTTTTCATATATGCCTTTTATCATATTGAGGAATTTTCCTTTTATTCCTATCTTTTGAAGTATTTTTATCAAAAAAGGATGTTGGATTTTGTCGAATGCCTTTTCTGCATCTATTGAGATGATCATGTGGTTTTTTTCCTTCAATTTGTTGATGTGGTGTATTACATGATTGATTTTCTTATGTTGAACCAGCCTTGCATACCAGGAATAAATCCCACTTGCTCATGATGTATAAGTCTTTTGATATACTGTTGGATTCGATTTGCAAAAGTATTTTGTTGAGAATTTTTGCATCTATGTTCATTAGAAAGATTGGTCTGTAATTTTCTTTTCTTGTGAGATCTTTATCTGGCTTTGGTATTAGGGTGATGTTGGCTTCATAAAATGTGTTGGGTAATTTTCCCTCCTCTTCAATTTTTTGGAAGAGTTTAAACAGGATTGGTGTTAATTCTTTTTGAAATGCTTGGTAGAATTCACCTGTGAAGCCATCTGGTCCTGGACATTTTTTGCTGGGAGATTTTTGATGACGGATTCAATCTCCTTAATTGTGATTGGTTTGTTAAGTTCTTGTATTTCTTGTAGCGTCAGTGTAGGTTGGTTGTGCGTTTCTAGAATTTTGTCCATTTCATCCAGGTTGTCTAGTTTGTTGGCATATAGTTTCTCATAATATCCTCTTATGATTCTTTTTATTCCTGTGAGGTCATTTGTAATTTCCCCCCTTTCATTTCTGATTGTATTTATTTGCATCTTCTCTCTTTTTTTCTTTGTTAGTCTAGCGAGGGGTTTGTCAATTTTATTGATCTTCTCAAAGAACCAGCTTTTGGTTTGTTGATTTTCTCTATTGCTTTTCTATTCTAATTTTCATTTATTTCCACTCTAATCTTTATAATTTCTTTCCTTCTTTTTGCTTTGGGATTGGTTTGCTGTTCTTTTTCTAGTTTCTGTAGTTGTTCAGTTAAATCTTTGAATTTAGCTCTTTCTTGTTTTTTAATATAGGCATTTAGGGCTATAAATTTCCTTCTCAAGACTGCCTTTGCTGTATCCCATAAGTTTTGATACGTTGTGTTCTCATTTTCATTTGTCTCAATATATTTACTGATTTCACTTGCAATTTCTTCTTTGACCCACTGAATATTTAGGAGTGTGTTGTTCAGTCTCCACACATTTGCAAATTTCCTTTTTTCCTATCTGTTATTGATTTCTAGTTTCATTCCATTATGATCTGAGAAGGTGCTTTGTATAATTTCAATCTTTTTATATTTATTGAGAGCTGTATTGTGACCTAACATGTGGTCTATCCTGGAGAAAGATCCATGGGCACTTGAGAAGAATGTATAACCCGCTGAGTTTGGGTGCAGTTTTTTGTATATGTCTGTTAGGTCTAACTTGTTTATCATATTGTTCAAGTTCTCTGTTTCCTTGTTGATCTTCTGTCTAGTTGTTCTATCTAATGATGTGAGAGGGGTGTTGAAGTCTCCGACGATTATTGTAGAAATGTCTATTTCTCCCTTCAGTTTTGCCAGAGTTTGTCTCATATATTTTGGGGCACCCTGGTTAGGTGCATAGATATTTATGACTGTTATATCTTCCTGGAGGATCGTCGCTTTTATTAATATATAATGGCCTTCCACATCTCTTATCACTTTTTTGCATTTGAAGTCTGTTTTGTCTGATATTAGTATAGCTACCCCTGCTCTTTTATGTTTACTGTTCCCGTGGGGTATCTTTTTCCAACCTTTTATTTTCAGCCGGCTTGTATCCTTGTGTCTGAGGTGAGTTTCTTGTAAGCAGCATATGGATGGCTCATGTTTTTTTATCCATTCTGTCAGCCTGTATCTTTTGATTGGGGAATTTAA